>OX235276.1:77321328-77339731 GCA_944472155.2 Trichobilharzia szidati | reverse complement strand
CGATCAATAAATACCTAGTTAGAACAATCGAGTATGCGGTACTTCAGAAAAATATTTGATAATTGAAGTGAGACTGAGACGAATTTAAATAATAATAGTGCAATAAGAATTGATTTAAGGATCTATAGTTTTGTCGGCTTGATCCTTAAAGTGTAACGGAGCAAAATGTGAATCCCAGCCTTCACAAGAGTTAGGATCTGTGACATTTAGGTCACCAGGAGAGTATGAAGATCATTCAGCTGTAAAAGTAATACCAAACGACCTGTGAAATCTAACTTTTGTCAGTTTACCTTGTGATATTCTCACAAGATATTTGACATTCTCTCCAAGTGCCTGCCGTCAAGTGTGACATGATGAACCCAACCGTGTGCAACTGCTTATTTAAACCTCGGATAGTTTGTCAACAGCATAAATGGGGGGAATCTGAAAGAATCAGTCTCCTTTACCCACTTGGGAAGCATCGTTTCAACTAGAGGCGGATAAAAATGATGAGGATATCAAAGCGAAGATTGGGAAAGCGAGACAAGCTTTCATATCTCTCAAGTCTGTGTGGCGATCAACAGCACTCGGTATGAAAACGAAAATAAGAGCCGGATTTTCAACTTCAATGTTGGTGAAGTCAGTGCTACATACTAGAAGGATCGGTGACTTGGCGCCGCATCACGAAGGGCACTTCGGACAAACTACACACCTCCATCAACAGCTGTCTTCGCTGAATACTCAGTGACAGCAACAGGGAGGAATCTCCGGGGGCGAACCAATTTTGCAACAAATATTCGGGAAGAAATGGAGGTGGATTGGTCATACTCTGGGAAAACCATCAAGTGACATCACACGTCAGGCCATTGCTCTAGTGGAACCCGAACGGAGAACGGCAAGTTGGTCGTCAGTGCGAGGGAGACATCGAGGTGGAAGAGGTGATGCGAAGAGGAGGTGAAAGCATGTGGGTGGGAGACGAGGAGTCAGGTGAAAACTTTGGTGGAGAAGTGGACGCACTGGAGACGTGCGGCTGAAGCCCTTTGTTCCTCTGGGAACTAAAGGAAACAATAATACCAGTAGTATAATAATAATAGTTTGTCAGGTATTCAATTCCTAATTGTCAATGCCCTCTTCCCATACAGACACCAGCATTTTTAATGGATCTCTAACTGATATCAGCTCATAAGGAAATCTACTCTGAAACTGCTAAATTCCCTACGACGTAATCACTCGACAATAATTAATAAAAATAATCATTACTATTATAAAAGTAGTAATATTAAAAGTTATCAGTTAGGACTTACCTTTAGTCAGAACATGCATTGCTGATTTCACTTGTGAAAAATTTCCAGATCCAACTGTATTCAGAATACGATAAAATCCAATACCGGATGATTTGGAATTCAACGTTTCATTATCACAATAGGCAGTATGTGATTTGTTTTGTTTTGTCTGTCCAGTGGACGATGTTTCAGACTTTCCAACAAATTGATAAGTTTGATGCTGATGATTACGACGGCTTTGATGATGAGTTGACTTCGCTGATGATACTGTTGCTGTTGCTGGTGTTGTTGTCGTCGATGAAGACGGCATCATCGAGGAGGATGACGCTTTCGCTTTCTGTTTATCTTTCGTGTCTTCATTTTTTATTTCTGTAGATTCTTCATCGAAATCTGTCGATCCCGTTTTGGTCTGACATTTTTCATTGTCAGTCGATTTAAGCTTCTCAGTTTTCAACTCAGATTTTGATGTTGAAGTCGGTGAGGTAATCGACGATACAGACGGAGAAGATGCGGAAGATAATGATGGTGACGCTGATGGCGATTTCTTCAATTTGTCTCTATTAATAATTGGTTCTGAGGGATGATTGAAAACTTGTGGAGTATGACATTCAATTGACACGGTGTTACTCATCAATGAATCTGTACTTGACTGTGGAGTTGCCATAGCAGCATCAGCGGTAGTTTTCACTTTCGACGAATCTTGTTCCTTAACTTTATCCGTTTTACTAATATGTATTGTCATAGATTTGTTGTTGGGTTGTTTTACCTGCCGCCTTGTGTTCAGTTCCTCTAAGCGATGATTATTATTTCTTTGTGTAGCAATCGATTTCTTCTGTCTTCGATGTTGTGTTACCGGTGTGTTGAAGTTAGATGACGTCGAGGAGGCTGATGATGATGAGATGTAGGTGGTGATAGATGTGTCTTAATAGCAGTTCTCGGTGTGAATGCCTTTTTCGAATACAAGTCTTTTCTACCGAACCTTTCTACAATCGAATAATTTTTTAAAACATCTCTAGCTAATTCAGTGAACTGTCTACCTAATTTATCGAATGAATCATTCGGATTGGTTAATTTCGTAGGCATATTTCTACTAGTTTGATTGTATTCGTTATTATTATTATTATTCGTTAAATAATATTTTGTCAGTGATACGGTGAACCAATTAAGCTCTTCATCATTTATTTTATAATTACTATGGCTATATTATTATTATTGTTTAAATTATTATTTCTCATTCTGATATCTCTTTTTCTCATCTCATCTTTGCATTCCTATGAATATTGAACAATTGAATACATTCGAATTGAAACCATTGAAAATTAGGGCGTAAATTTCAAAGGAAAAAAAACAAGTTTTTATTCGACTGGCTTTTTTTCATGTTTGTTAAAAGCATCAGCCGTAGAATTATTGAAATAAAATATTATTTAAAACATGTATGAATTGTGTTACACCCATTCCATCATATGAAATCCGTTTTTATCCACTAGGTTACTTTGATGTTGAAGGCTCCAGCAAGAATTAAATATCCCTATCTACGTATATCATTATCCATTCTAGCTAGAAGCATGATTGGTCGACTGGATTAACCAATCAGATTTACGCACACATTTTAAACTATAATAAATAGGGTCAAATGGACAATGAGTGTTCTACTTCCCTAAAGAAACATAAATTAATTGTTTTTTTTATTCCCTAATAAGTTGGTGTTAATACGATAAAAATTTGTGGTTTTAGTAGGAGAATAGGATCTCTCTCTTCTGTCGATGTACTTTTTCCCTCAGTCTGAATATTTAAAAAAATATATTGTAATTGTTGCTGTTGCTATTGCTGTTTTGATTGACAACCTATCAGAAAGAACATATTGTTGTCACGCCTATTTTTTTGTTGTTGTTTAAAACAAGAGACAATAGAATTAAAATGGTTGCTGTTTTCTTTTTCTCTCTCACTCTCTCTTTTGCATTTATGCAAATTAAGGGTGTGAAGAAAAAAGGAAAACAAAAAAAGGGGGAATGGTACACAGTGTTCGTTGTGTTGTTTATATTTTCGATTTTGTTGTCTCTTTTGAATTATTCACTGCTGTGATGACAGTTAGACATTTGAGTAACAACACGAAAGTGAATGGTGACAATAATAATCATGATAATAATAATATTTTTTCTCCTGGAACCTTGCTCAGTCACATGATGAATGGAATAAATGTATTCCTTGTTAAAGACGTTTCTTTGAAACAGCCGTCTATGGAAAACTGTATGTTTTTGGTATGTTTCAACTGTAGAAGTCCTTGTGGAGGCGAGATGGCTGTAAGTTCAAAAGAAGTGAATTCCACATACATTCGTGAGTCTCTTCGTGAATTTCGATAGTCTAAATATTCTTTTTTAGATAACTCCTTCTTCATCAGGTCCTACAGTTATATGCATCCATAATAGTGAATGAATTAGTGTTGCTAACAGTATTAATGAAGCAGTAGCCATGAGATCGCCCATCTCACCGATAATAGCTGACATATTCATGGATTTTTGGGAAGAGAATGCACTTAAACCATTCAGGTCATCAATAAAGTGTTGGTGGAGATATGTAGACGACAAGTTAGTAATAATGAAAAAAACGATGCTGAGAAATTCTTCTCGCACACACATAAACGGTCATGTCAACTCAATAAAATTCACTATGGAAGTAGAGAATGAAATTGGGGGAACTACCTATGTTCGACTGCAGATACAAAGAGTAACAGATGGTAGCATAAAAACGACGCTATATGGAAAACCACACACTCTGGAAGATTCCTTGATTATCACTCAGCTCATCCACTCACGGTAAAACGAGGATTAATACAAGGTCTTGCAGATAGAATACGTAGACTTACAACAAAACTAGAAGACCAACGTAAAGAAATAATCGTCTTATTCGAAATGCTACTCGAAAATAACTACCCAAAAGAATTTATCAAAGACAATATAAAAAAGAGAAAAAAGAAGGTAAAACCGGAGAATGACAAGACCGAGGAATGCAAAAAACAGTCACAATACCATACAAAAATGGTACATCGGAGACAATTCGAAGAAACCTCAAAAATATTAGGATTCAAACAATGTTTAAACTGACGAATCTAATCAAAAATAAAATAAATCAACTGAAAGATCCCATAAAAATGACGGATAAAAACAGTGTGATTTACAAAATATCTTGTGCCGAGTGTCTGACTAAATATGTGGGTCAAACGTCCAGATCACTCAAAATAAGAGTGAATGAACATAAACGCCTAACTAAAGGTCAACCAACAGGAACACAAGCTTACAAGAATCTTGAAAAAATTCATCGATAGCTGCACATGCATGGGACAAAAACCACAATATCGATTGGAACAATGTGTGTATTCTAAAAACTAATATGAACAAATGGAATGAGAGACTACTAATAACAGAATCTATATTCATTAAGGTCACACCGGATACATGTAACAAGGGTGGCTCAGTACAACTGTCAACAACCTGGAATATAATTCTGAACACGAAAACATGAATGAACAAAAAATTATATATATATATATGAGTACAAATCATAAATGTGTGAACAAAACAATTCCAACAGTGGTGTGAACACGGGTAGTAATTTTGCTCGAAATATTACCAATAACAAAACTTATCATTGTGTGTAAACCATTGAAATATAATTATACTTTATTTGATCTATTTCACTATGCTCAAACTTTTTACTGACATTAAGTATTAATGTTGTTTTAATAACATCGAATCAATAATAATATCAATAGATTACAGTTCAATAGCATATGTAAGTTTTCGATTGGACACTAGTCAGTAACCAGTGTGTCTAATCCTTCCTTTGGTGCAGACTGAATTCTACCATCAACTAGGTGACTAACCATCACGGTCCACTCAGAATTGTAGTTATTTCATACTTGGAGGTAATCGGCCACAAGAAGCCTTACCTCACCTAGTCTTCGTGCTAGTCGGCACTCACCAGCTAGCAAGGTGTATCAGCAACTACCTTGAAGGAACAACTCATGTCCCTCCTTCTGAGATTCAAACCCGCATCACCTAGTGAGTGATGCAGTCAGAGGTAGACGTTACCACTGAGCTATTGGGGCTGGTGTTTGACCTCCTCCTGTAGGATTGTATTGGATATTTTTGAATGGACACTAGTGAATAACTTGTGAACTTGACTGATAGAATTCAGTCTGCACTAAAGATAGGACTAGACACATTACACTAGTTACTTACTAGTGTTCAATCGAAAGTATCCAATACAGTCCTACAGGAGGTCACTTGCGAGCCCGAATAGCTCAGTGGTAACGTCTCTCTCTGACTGCACCACTCACTAGGTGACGCGGGTAAGAATCTCAGGAGGGACATGGGTTGTTCCTCTAATGTGGCTAAAGATACGCCTTGCTGACTGGTGAGTGCCGACAACTAGCACGAAGCCTAGGTGAGGTAGGGCTTCCTGTGGCCAATTGCCTCCAACCATCTTATACCAGCATCTGTAAGTGTCCTAGTATGCATTAACATAACAATACATGCTGAATATCAGAAAAAATAAAGAATTCATGAATTTTATAGGCTCCACACCAGGCCGGCCAGGACAGTAATAGTGGCTGGACCTGTTTTTCTGCACAAAGAGCAGAGGCTTCAATAGCCTTTTGTCGCAGAACACATTACTGTATGAATTTTTACACTTAATACGTAGTTCCATCTTCCACATTTTTAATCTCCACTAAGTTATTCCCTTCTAAATTACACCTCACATTGAGTAATATATTTTCCAGCATACAAAGTTACCAATATTTTATTAGTTTTATGATATTCAAGGAAGATACAATTAGTGAAATTCTCCAAAGCCACCTGTCCAGAGAGCAATTCGTAGGAGGTTCTTTGCTGCATTTTTACGCCTCATATTTTCCACTCATGCTCTTGTTCACCAAAATATTAAAGACAAGATCCCGTTGTTGCTGTCAACTTCAGTGTGCATTTACCTATTCACGTGCTGCTATTGGAGCCAAGTACCAGCGCGATATTGTCTAGACATACCCGTGAACACTCTTCAGTATGGTTATCAAAAAAGAAGAAAGGAAAACAGTCAAAAGCTTAATTCTGAAGCATATTATTATTCTTGGTCAGACAGCATCAGGAGAGATTTCATTTTAGAGTCATATATGCACTAAGTACGATCAAGTCATTCAAAAGGATTTCGCATGCAGCCGAAGCTATAACAATCCTTAAGGAAAAACCTAAACGTCGTGTCCAGGAACGTTTCATTCAGCCTCAATTTCTGTTTTCCTGAATTCTTGTTTAATATACTCTATGTAATCATTTTTTATTTTTCAACTTTATTTTTGTAACCCATTTGCAATTCTTTATTGCCTTGTTTCCTATCAGTTATCCCAAATGACTACACTCAGACGACGAATGGTTGAGACGCAAACGAAAGATAAGCTAGATAGTTTTGCCACATCTATGTGCATTTATCAATTCAACCGCACCTACCGTGACAGTTATGTTGGCAGTATTACTAGACAGCTTAGCCAACCAATGTGTTACTGAACATCTTCCATCGTGGAGGTTTAGCGAAGGATAGACAAAAACAACCCATAGCCTCATTTTGTCACATTCACATGATAGTGGTCATTTAATAGGGAAAACAAAAGCACTCAAGGTGATTGATTCATCGAATCCCACTGAATCTTTCCAATAGACTTCGTATTCAAGTATTAGTTTTGTAGGGATTTTTTGTTTGATTGGTTGGAGGATTTCATCGTGAGCTAACATCATTTAGAGAACCACTGGAAAACCTGGGAGTACTAGACAGATGTTTCGTCAGCCTATTTCGGGACTCTTCACAGTACGCACCCACCGCCAGGAGTTCGAACCCAGGACCTTCAGGTTGCAAAGTGAGCTGGCTCATGGACCATTAAGCCACTAGGACCTAATCCAATGGCCAGCCTATGAATTCTAACTTCTGCCAATTCACGGTCCATTGGATCGGGTCCTAGTGGCTTAATGGTTCACGAGCTAGCTCGCCTTGTAACCAGAAGGTCCTGGGCTCGAACTTCTGGCGGTGGGTGCGTACTGATGAAGGGTCCTAAAATAGGCTGACGAAACAGCTGTCTAGTACTCCCAGGTTTTCCAAGACTTCGTATTCGTCTACCACACACAGCTGAGGCGATAGGCATTCGAACTATTAAGCTTAAACTATGCATTCAAAAGAAGTTCGTACAGCCATTATTCCTTCCTTGGCCTATTAAGTCATAACCGGAAGGTCCTGGGTTCGAACCCCACTATGGTGAATGCATACTGCCGATGATTCCCAAACTAGGACGAAACAGCTGGCTGCCCAGTACTCCCTCCAGCTGGTTTTCAATGGTTCTCTAACTGATATCAATCTGTGATCAACTTGTAAAAATGAGATTGTTTCATCCAAATATCAATAACAATCTTGATCGATCAATACTACTACTACTACTACTACTACTACAAAACGGAATAAAAAATATTTAACTCTATCAACAAAACTCTTTTATTTTTGACACAGTAGCATAGTTCACTTCAATTTTCAATCACGCGGTAAAAACGAACAAAAAGAATCTATAGTCCTTAACTATCTTACAAATCACGTAAAAACAAAATTTGAAGTTATCTTAATATTGACAGTTGACCTTCACCTATTTGTATAATCTGCTATTGTTACTGATTAATCACTTTCCGTTGCAATTAGATTGACGATTAGTAGTAATCAATGAGTTGATCTTGATTATCCAGACAAGTTCATAAGGAGGCAGATATAGACTGGTCAGTCAGTACACCATGACTTATTCTGCAACTCTCTGTTACGAGGGATACGCAAATATATCAAGCTAACCTACGAGCTTGTTAATTAGATGGAGTTTAAAAACTGGAGTTAATTGAGAATGTGAAGCTTATATATATCCATCTAAGTCTTTGGAGAATGCGAAAAATGATGTCACATTCCACTGTGTCTAACATTTTAAATGTATGTGAGGTCACATGCAAGTAAGGTCTCCAGAGTATATCCCTAAATGGTTTCAAAAGAAAATCGAATCCCCATGAACCTATTAGCGGCGAGAGCAGCGGAACTAACTGCTCACCGCGACATATACTAAAGAAACAGGGCTTAGAATTAATGTTTAGGTCTCTTTTAAACCTCTGAAAAAATTGCTGTTGTCCACACCAAAACAAAATACTAAGTCACAATTAGACAAAATAATATAATTTACAAAATACCCTTCAATGACTGTGAGTTAATTTATCTACATAGGTCAAACTAGTAGATCGGGAGTATTGAGATTATCAGAACATAAGAATTCAGCTAAGCTTAGAATGATTGATCCCATGAAGATGAGCAATTTACAATAAAGCTCAGCGATTGCACACCATGCATTAACACACAACCACACAATAGGATGGGATAGATCCAAAATTCTAAATGGTCACATAGGTAGGCGGAGAGTGAGGTTGATTACTGAATCCTTGCTCATCGAGTCTACATACAACACTTGTAATAGAAATGACTCATCATTCATACCGGAAATATGGAAAATACTACTACTACCAATCATATCAAGCGATGAAAAATAATGGAATTATATAAACGAAGTTAGGAAGTTGTCTGAGTATTACCTTGATATGATTGTGAGCAGTAATGAATTGTGCTCGGGACGTGGTCATCAGTAAATATTACTGTATAACACTGTGAGACTTTATCAAAATAAATTTTACCCATAATGGAATTATACTCTACCACAGTACACAAGTTCTATTCTTATATCAAAGTGCATACCCTTATTCCGATTGTTCAACGATGTCTATTAGAAATTTCAAAAGACTGAGGTCAGTGTGAACAAAGAAAATTCCCTATTCAATAACTTCTTCTTCATCAAGTTCCACAATAATATTTACATCTATAGCATATGTGAAAATCATATTAATAAAATCTCAGTGAGATTGAAATGGGTAACTGCAACTTCTCCTGAGTTCGGCAAACTGGTCTGAACTTCTTCAGGAAAATTAATTGAAATTAAAATAACAGAGGTTTATATATTTTAAGGACATCTCTTGGTTTTTAAAAACTTTATCCGGAAAGACAACCAGATGGTCAACTTAAAAAAACATTTTCAGAAATCTGACACATTCGAACAGATACCGAGACTACTCTTCAGCAAATCTCTTTACCACAAAAGTAACTGTGGCCAGGAATCTGATTAACAGAGATCAGCAGGGAACTAAAATTGGTCCAGTCCACTCTGGAATCAAATAATTATCCCAAAGCCTTTATAAAAAGATATTTAAAATGTGAAGATAAGGATTAATCGAAACCTGTTGCTAAGAATTGGGTTAGTACAGTGGTGATTCCTTACCGCAAAGAAACATCGGATAAGATCAAGCGAATCTTTAACAATCATGACATAAGGGTGTATTTTCCTGCAACGGGCACCTTACGCTCTTCATCACTGGTGAAGATTAATGATAAAATAGAAGAAGATAATCAACAAAGTTGCGTGTACCAGATCAGTTGTGGGGACTGTGACACCATATATGCAGGAGGAACTTCCAGACAGGTAAATATAAGAGTGAAGCAGCTTAAATAACTTCTAAGGGTGGTTCCAAAGATCTCTGTGGACTTGGAGAAACTATAAAACAGACTGGTGATTGCACTGCACTTGGTATAAACGGGGCACAAGACCAATGGTGGTACAGTGGTTAGGACTCTCGCCAACCATGCACATAGTCCGGGGTTCGATCCCCTGCCGACGCACACCCGATATCTATGGTCGGCCTGCAAAATTTGGGCTACCGATATCCATTATAATAAAGGTTTTTGTATTTCCCAATGAATGAAAAACAAAACGATATTGTTTTTACTGACGTTTCGCTATTTAATGCTAATAGCTTTATCAAAGTATTATTAAACCGGAATTTACAAAATCTCAGCATATATATAACAAACAGTTAGGGGGTGAGAAAATAGACATAGGTCAAGTTAAAGGGACATATTGAAAGTAAAAATAGGGATGAAGATAACTAAACCAAATAACAAAGGTAATAGTGTTGCTGCTTGATTTTGACTGAACTAGGGTACACGTATATCTTAGCACTTCTTCGCGTTTAGAATTGTGACCTAACGTTGCGATTACTCGACATCCGCAACGTAATTCAAAAGGCACTTGCGAAGGAATACGATAGTGTATTATTGCAGCAATCAAAATTCAAAAATCGAGCGAGTACAAAAAGTATCAATTGTTAACATGCATGATTTAGAGCAATAAACAAATCAAAGTACAATTACACAATGAAAGTATAGTACGATTATGAGTAATAAAACGGGTCACTACAATAGTATGTCTGTTATGATATCGAAATAAAGTTTACTAACTTGATCATCGTTCTTCTGTCTGGGGGCATTTTTAGTTGTCAGGTTGGTGAATTGGTAAAGATAACAAAACCATCATGTGTAGATTGTTGGATTTGATAAGTGTATAAGATTATAAAAGCAGCGTGTGTTTACATAATGAAAGTGCTTATCACATTCGTGTTGGTTTTGTCACTTGATGGGGGGGAGGGAGGTGTTGTAACCAGGTCAGATTCTGTTTTAGTTCATCATTCCTATTCAGGCAATTTGGATTCCACTTGATATGAAGTGCTTCTGATATTAGACGTTCTTTGTGATTTCTGAAGTTTTTCTGGATTATTTCAACATTGTCAAAATCAATTTTGTGGCCTGATTCTATAACGTGTAGATGAGCTATGGCTGATGATTTTTCAAGTCTTTGTAGTTCAACAGCGTTTCTCGGTGATCGAAGAGATGCTCTACGGTGTTCATTTCTTCTGATTTTGATTTCTCCAAATGTTTGTCCGATGTATATCGCATCACATTCCAAGCATTTTATTTTATAGACACAAATAGATAGTGAATCTATGCTGAAAATTCCATACTTGTACTGAAAATACGGTGTGGCATCAAGCTGTAATCAAAAATTAAAAAAATAAATAAATTCTGACAGGACCAAGATTCTACTGAAAGGTTTTGGTTCGTACAAAGAAAGGCTGACTGCAGAAGCCCTACACATATGGGTGAATCCCAGAAGCTCGAACAGACGTAAAGGTGTGATGTTAGCTGATACACGGCAGGTCCTGATTAATCAATAAAAATGGATATGTATCACTAATCAATCATAGTTGATCTAAATTCTTGATTGTCTATCTCTTCTTATGGACAGGCTAACAAATGTTTTACAACTGTTTACCCATACACACATACACACACATCATTGTATACCGCATATGCAAATATATTTCTCATATTCAGCTATCTACGACCATGAACTTTTAGTTGGACGCGATCGCTAGAATTCTGATGCAAAATTACACACTGTTTACAATGTTTAACAAAAGTAGACTAATATTTGTAATTAATGTCAGTAAAAAAGATTTGAGCATTGTAGAGCAGATCAAATAAATTATAGCTCTATTTTTACTGCGACCAAAATTACTGTCCGTGATCACATCAAAAACAAAAACTTATCATTGTGTGTAAATTATTGAAGTATAATTATAATTTATTTAATATTTGTAAGTTTGAGGTGAAATTTTGATCACAGTTCATGCAGTTTTGTTTATTATTATTATTATTACATGTTGATGCTTATTTCATGACTCAAATGAATGAACAAAGTTTTTTAAAAACAAGAGATGTCGTTTTCATATATATAAACCTTTGTTATTTTAATTTTGATTGATTTCCCTAAAGAAGTTCGAATCAGACTGCCGAACTCAGGACACGTTTCAATTTCGTTGCGATTTTACAAATATAACCTCTTGTAATTAATGATGTTCTCTGAGCTGGTTGGTTTAGTTGCGGAGCTTTCATCGTCCTTCTGAACAACATATTCAGCGCAATTTTTAGCATAAAGTGGACTGGTTTAAATTTTCCATGAACGATAGAATTGCGTCTCCAGGTTACGATCTTTATATATGTATTGATCGCCTTTTTTATTGACTCGGATTTTAAACATTCTCGTCACATGATTTATTTTTTATTAGTTGGTTTATTTGGTCTATATTAACATGTTGATTAATCTCACATTCGTTTGGGGGAATGCAGGTACTTCCATCTGACGAGCACAATATAGGACGAAATGCCAGTTGTCCTACAATCTACCGCTAGTCACCATTAACTGGATTAAAATAAAACGTTCGTTTACGTACGCGTCATAAATAATGAGGCATACAGAGAATTTATACATGTAGGATGGAAGGTCGTATACAAAAACACAGAGTCCCAGTTGTTTTAGGCAATTTTCAGTGGCTTGTAATGGTAAAAATCCCCTCAAACTTATATGCCTACAACATTCTTCACTCAACAGTGGATAATGACCTTCACTAATTAAGTCGACTCGTTAAGCTGAAGATCTGCGGTTAGGCATATACGCCATTCAGGACTCTGTTGTCGTTGCTGTACGATCCGTAGGTTGCTAAGCAATCACTAAACTACCAACCTGATGTGAAAATATGTCTTGTACTTTGAGGGATCAGTCTGGTGTTTAGATGTGTCTTTGACCCAAGTAGAACAAGTACTATAAGAGTTGAAGAATAAGAACTTGCTTTTGTCTATTTCGTACTTTGAGTAAGTGTCGGCATCCCTTCCCTCCTAAAGTTTCTGCCGCTTGAAGCACTTGGTAACTTTTGGTATACGGTGGATGATAGAAGAAGAGTCTCCAATGCTAGAATTAAGGCCTGTTCGCATCATGTGCTTTGGTACCGAACTATTTAAGGCTTTTACTCCACTTGGTAGGTGTTGCCTATTGAGCAGAATTAAGTCCATATAGCCATGACAGATATAAACGATTGCATTCATAGCTACAGGAAGAGGTGGCTAGTAAAATGATAATTTAATGTACTTTTATGCAAACGTGAGGAGACTGATGCATATTCAAGTGAAACTAAGTATGGCGACATCAGGAAGTGCTTGAAATCAGTACATTTTTGAAATTAAACATCTTACTACTCATTAGTAGTCTAATTCTACAGGCGTAAAACATGCTGAAATTCTGTAACCAACAAGTAGAGACACTGTCGAAAAAAATAATATTCATTGCAATATTATGCCTTTTTTCTTCCCTTATAATGCCTTTACGCATGACTTGGATACTGAAGACTATTTGTTCAGTCATTATGTCTACAAGTTCCGAGAAAGACTGGTTTTTTTATTTAGCAACTGGTTTAGTTTTTTCTGTTCTCCTCTATACTATTCGTTGATACATCTCTTTAGAATAATTTATTAAACTGTGAAACCATCTGTGACAACCTTATGTAGACAGACTGCCACTGGTACAATGAGTGACGATGGAAAGTGACATAAAAACCTGGTTCGCAGCAGGATTTCAACCCGTAGCTCCTGCTTTGTTGGTCAAACGATTTGGTGGTCTAGCTACTAGACACAACTTTGACCATATCATCCTTTTACTTTGGTCGCTGAACGTGAGGCCTAGCTGGCATGTGAATGAAGAGCATATGACTTGTAGTACCCCTATACCAACTATAAACATACGTTTTTAATCTAATTTGCATACTCATATTATATGTTTACACATACCGATTTTATATGTACTTCGTAAACATTTGCCAATTTACTGTTGAACGTTACCTTGATACAATTTTCGAAATTTGACTACTGCTATAATACACGATTATACTCTTCACAAGTGCCTTCTGATTTTACGTTGTGGGCGTCGAGTAGCCACAACGTCTGCGCACGTTGATAAACGTGAAGAAGTACTAGGAAATACGTGTACGCTCATTTAGTCAAATAGAGCACGCAACAAATTGGTGAGCCCCGACGACAAATTGGTGACTCCGACGACGACTTTTTGACCTCGACCCGTCGTTACACTAGCTGGATTATTAAAACTCTAACTTTCGCGGATCTATATATTTATTAAACAATTCGAACTCACGCGGATCTATATATTTATTAAACAATTCGAACTCATTTTTGCGTTTGCTCATAGCACAACCTGCAGTAATTTGTGGTAAGCACCTGCATTGTATGCTTTTTTATTTTGCCATATTCTTATTGTGCACATTTTTGCTATTTTGCTACTCTTAAACCATTTTTTTACGGATTGTAACATGTCTTCCAATACCTCTGATAACTTAGAGCTGGGATCTGTTAGTACTGTTTCTCTTACTGTACCAGTTTTTAAGCCCAGAGACCCTCATCTTTGGTTTGCACGACTGGAACATTATATGGCTAGCAATAAGCTCACGTCACAGACAGCCAAATTTTGTATTTTGAGTACAGTACTACCAGACGAAGTCGCCGAGCAGGTACGGCAATACATCGTTCATCCCAGCACAGAAGCACCTTACGACAAGTTGAAGGAAGAGGTACTGCGATGCACTTCGCTTTCTGATAGGCAAGCACTCGATCGCCTGTTAAGCAATGTTGAGCTAGGTGATAAAACCCCATCTCAACTCATGAGGCATATGCAAAGCCTAGTTGCCGGAAGAGAAATCGATAAACGTCTCTTTTACCAAATATGGCTACGAAGACTTCCCACAAACATCCAGCAGGTTCTTGCTTTCGGAGACGACGACATTGGCATAGAAAGGCTCACCGAAATCGCGGATCGCATGTACGAGAGGTCTGTCTGTCTGTCGCTTCCACTAGCAGAATACCAGACACTCACGATAGAATACAGACTCTAGAACACAAAGTCGACACCTTACTGAGTCAGTTAGCGAAACTGACCACACGCACACAACCAAGCCGTTCTAGAAGCTCGTCTCGCCGACGTCTTTCTCGATCCCCTAGCACGTCACGACATCGCGATAAAATTGCTGGTATCACCGTAGTTATGGAAGCAATGCACGACGGCGCCGTTCACCTTGCAACTTTCAGACTAAACCAAAAGATATATCGTCATGTGTAAAAAATACTGTTGGCAACCTACGATCTAACAGTCGTTTGTTTTATGTAACAGATAAAAATACCGGTACTGTGGTGAGTGCTACTTATAATCCGATATAAGTAGTATATCAGGAACGAAGTAACAACATGTTTGGCACACCGAAATCAGCAATCAAAGAAGAGAACCATGAGAAGAATGTTGCCATATGATGCAGAATCCAAGAAGCTATCGAATGAGATGATATTCGACCAATTCGTCAAGGATGTGATAAAGATGTGCAAATGGCCGGTTTAGAATATGGTATTCCAAATTTAGCTATGTACCATACGTTTCACCAAATAAACAATCCTTTCAGTCTCCTCAGTCTTGTCTTCTTTACATTTGGTGTCGCTGCCTCTGCCGGAGATGAAGGTGCCGTGGCCGCAGGTGTTCGAGGATGGAGATGTGCGGACGTTCCTCAGGGACTTCGAAGCTGTCGCGGAGCTGGTTGGAGTGCAGGAGCAGAAGGCGAAGCTGGTTGTCTTGGGAACGCTGCTGAGGGGCCGCGCGAAGGCTGCGTACGACAACGCTCGGGAGCTGGAAGGTGAGGCGGCGTGGGACAAGGTCGTCGAGAGGCTCGTGTGCGAGTTCGACAGCCCTGCGGACAGACAAGAGGCGCTGCAGAAGTTCCGGACGCTGAGACTTGGCCAGGATGGGGATCCGTTGGTTCTCGCAGTAACGCTGACGAATCACCTGCGACGCGCGTTACCCACCCTAGACGAAAATTCACGGGAGCAGTTGCTTGCATCTCAGTTCCTCGAATGCGTCCCGACAGATATCGCTCATCAGTTGCAGCTAGTTAACGCAGCTCAGCCAATGGATGTCTATGAAATGGCCAAGGTGACAAGGCAGATAATGACCTCGCATGTTGCTCCAGTGATGTCGGAGGGTCAAGATTCCAAGAAGATTGAAGACCAGATTGAAGAGTTGAAACAACAGGTGGCAGCTATGCAGATAAAGAAAAAAACAAACAACAGATGCTTTGCTTGCGGAGGAACCGGTCACTGGCAGAGAAACTGCCCGAAAAGAAGGCAGAAAAACCTTAAACGATACAGTCTTCCTTCTTTTTCTCGCTCGCATTTAGAGGTGGTCGGGTTAGTCGAAAGAGGTTCAGTGTACGGAAGATTACGAGTGAACGAAAAAGAAATAGTTTGTTTGATCGACACAGGGGCGGCAGTTTCGTTGATAGGTAGAGAACAGTGTAAGGAAATAAGGCCGTGCACATTAGCAGTTCAGACGGTAGGAGGACATCCGTTGCACATTCTTGGCGTTTCAGACTGCGTTGTAGAGATTGGAGCAGGAAAAATACGATATCCGTTTATTGTAACTTCTGATATAAGACGAACGATTTTGGGAGCAGACTTTCTCAGAGAAGTAGGAGCTGTAATCGATATGAAGAATAGAAAAGTGGTCACAAAACACGGGCAGTTCGCGATACACGAGAATAGTGAAGTCGCTGAGGTGGAAACCACAACCATTGTTCAGCAAGAGGCACCACGTCTAACCACGTTGATGAGTAAATATGCCGGTTTATTCACTAGTGATGGGGACCCATATGGTTATTGTGATAAGGTAAAGCATAACATCCCACTGAAGGATACGGGGAAGACAGTCTTTTCATCGCGACGAGTTCCCGTTCACCTTGAAGAAGAAGTTAACCGACAAGTCAGAGAAATGTTAAACGACGGAATAATCGAAGAAGCCGACAGTCCGTACAGTTCGCCAATCCTTTTGGTGAAGAAAGCTAACGGGAAATATAGATTTTGTGTCGACTTCAGACAGCTGAATAGCCTCACCGAAGTAAAACAGTGTGCAATGCCTACCGTAACAGAAACTCTTGATCGCCTTCATAAAGCCAAGTTATTCACCGTGTTCGACCTACGATCGGGTTACTGGCAGATCCCAATAGCAGAAAGTGATCGAAGTAAAACAGCTTTCACAGTTGGGCAGAAACAATACCAGTTTAAACGAATGCCATTTGGATTGGTAGGTGCCCCATTTACATTCAGAAGATTAATGACCTTATTACTGAAGGGTCTGAAGAACGTAGAAGTATATGGAGATGACTTGGTGGTGTATAGTGAGACAGAAAGCGACCATATAGACCACATCGAAGCTATCTTAAAGAGAATTGATGACTTTGGACTGCGTATTAATAAGAACAAGTCCCAAATAGCTAAAAACACGGTTGTCCTCCTGGGTTACAAAGTGGGAAATGGCGAAATACGGCCATTGCCGGAGAAAATCCTGACGGTCAAAACCAGCGAAGTGCCAAATTCAAAGCGAAAGCTGAGACAGTTTTTGGGAAGAGCGGCATTCTACAGCCGATTTGTCAAAAATTTCAATGAGATAGCAAAACCGCTATATACGTTGCTGAGTGACGCGAAATTCATGTGGACGGAAGAGGCACAGCAAACGTTTGAGCGAATTAAAGAGCTGTTAGATGGTCAACAGATGACGTTGAAACTGCCAGCGCCGGGGAAGCAGTTCACAGTTTCGACAGACGCCAGTGATTATGGTATAGGTGCTGTTTTAAGACAAACAGATGGGGTTGTTGAATACGCTAGCCGTGTGTTGACACTTGCAGAACAGAAGTATTCTACGGTGGAAAAGGAGTGTTTAGCTATTGTATGGGCACTAGAAAAATGGAGACCATATCTGATCGGCCGCCGATTCCACATTGAGACCGACCACAAACCTCTTCAGTGGTTGAAAACAGCACGGGATCCACGAGGGAAGTTATCACGATGGATGTTACGCCTACAAGAGTATGACTTCACGATTGGACATATTCCAGGAAAAGAAAATGTAATAGCTGACTATTTGTCGAGATCAGATAATGAGACTGAACTACCAGAAGTAGCGTATGCAGTAAACGCTTTGGAGCAAGATCCCTTACAACTTGTTCGCCACCAGAAGTCGGATCCTACTCTTAAGACAGTCATTCAGATGATACGTGAAGGGAAAGAAATTGAAATGGCAGCAGAGAATAAAGAGTTAAAGATGCTACTGCAGCAAAAACATAGACTCAAACTAAACGCTGCCGGCGTCCTAACTTGGAAAGACAGTGATGGTAGCTGGGTTACAGTGATACCAAAAAGCCTTCGTCGTGGGGTCATTCAAGAATGCCACCAACTAGCCCATACAGGAGTTACACGAACAT
>OX235276.1:77283599-77320828 GCA_944472155.2 Trichobilharzia szidati | reverse complement strand
TCATTTACGCAGGTTATGTATACAGGGAAAGGTAATGGAATAATGTCAGTAAGTACACTATACATAGGTAAAAACAATTTACGTGATATAATCCTAGGCATCATTATTGTTTGGATTTGTCGAAAACGCGTGTAACAACTGAAGACTGCATCACATGTGGTCGATATGATTATCTATTCACAAAAGTATGAAAATAACTTGTAAAACGTTAATTGGTTTACCAGAAATAGTGTTTTCAGCAGGGTTCAACCTGCCTACAACAATAACCAATGGCAGCAGGGCGCACCTAGTGTCAAAGCTTTTTAACAACTTGTTGAAGTCTCTAGGGTCTCTTAGAATATGATGCACAGCATATCACGCTCAACCCAATAGGGGTGATAGAGTACCTCGTCGACAATCGAAGGCTGCACTGAAATCTCATTCTAACTCCACTCACAGGATGGAAGTGGTCTAGGGAATCAAGCAAGTCCGTCAGCTCAGTTGAACCTCAGCTGTTTCACTGCCAACCATGAGTTTCTTTATCCATGCAGATTGAAAGACGCGGTGTTCAGGATGATTTTCAAGGGGAAAAAGCTAACTGGCGGTGCAGTGGAATGATCGTGTATCTCCATAATCTATTCAACACCATTGCTAAAAATATACCGTTGGGCGGTCACGAGAGTTATGTTCTCCCTCCGCGAGTTGAGGCAGTTTTAAGAACAGCCTGGCCATCAGGTTAGGTGGGTCAGACTAAAGGGTCAGCAGGTAGTGTGGTCTGAGCTCAAGTCTAATAGGATAAATGGCTACACAACGATTGTGAGAATTATTTCTATTTGTAGCCTACCGGGAACGAGCCCGAAGCCGTTCAGGCAGAGTAACTGACCGGTTTTCTAGAATAGTGCTAACGGTAATGCTTGGTATCGGAACATCAATAAAACTGACGCGGAATGTTGAGCTGCAGAAATGGTGTTTGGAACCACTCCGAGATTATCAGGAGAGTTCGCTAGTCCTTGTGCATTTAACTTCAGGCATCATCTGGCCAGATGCATTCGTAGACCTAGGCTACAAACGTCCAACTTGCGGCCGATTTCCTCATGGGAACAGTCAACAGCATAATATGTACCCAAGAACTTGTATTTCTGACCCCATGCATCGGTGGGATGTCATAAGCCACAATCGCCCCTCTGTACATCATACAAAGAACACTTTAAAGCTACAGCAAGACACCCAAAACACTTCTTAACTCAACGGGGAAGATTCATGGATAATGTTAGTATTGACAGATTAAAACCGGCCTATCTAGACACCTACCTCGTCTGGTTTAATAGCCCACCAATTTTCTAGCCGGCCGCAAGCCCGGGGAATGAGGAAGGGTTGGGCTCAGGGCTAGATACCCTACCCCATAAAACCAGTCAATAAAACTCCAGCACACTAGAAATATATTAAAAATACAGCAATTGTGATAAACTCACTTATTCTTCGCTAGGGCCAATAGGCGGAATGACAGAGCAGGCTGGTGAAAGCCTTCCGGGAGCCAGTCAGTCGGTCAGTGTGTCTTCCTTCGACGAAAGCAAAAATAAGAATGGGGACATGGAACTTTCGTACAATGCACGAGGCTGGCCAGGAAGGCTGCCCAGAGAGCCAAGGACATCAGGAGATATATCATGGAAGTTCTGGTGTCAAGGAAATTAACCCTAAGTTCTTATAATCCCCGAAGGCGCTCGAACCGACAATTACTATGAAAGATATTGACCTTAATCCCAAAACACAAGGAACGAGAAGAATTTGTATTGTTTGGCAGTTAAAGTCCATACTCTGTACAAAGTCTATAAACAAATGTTTTACAAGGAATGTATTGTACTTTTATTCGTATTCCTTCGTCTTCTTCCAACTTGTACACGATCGAATCACTCGCGCCTTCGAGTTGCCCGTCAATGGCGACCAAGACCAATGTAAAAACGTTCAGTGTTCTGAATCAACGACAGCTGGGTATCTGCGTAAGCAAATGGTCGGGATGTGGATTATCGAAATTGCCAACTGGAGAGTCAGTAATCTATACTGTTTTGGTCGCCCAGAAGACAACCATGAGCACACTGAGGATGTGAGTGTTTATAATGATGTATTCAGTGTCAGGCAGAGCCCTGATGCAGTGGGAACCATCCTTCTTCCAAAGGATAATAATAGAAAAATTCAACTCAAATGGAGGGTAGATTACAATTATCCAGTACCACGAACCTACAGACAACGCGGGACAAGAGAAGAAGGAAGATTTTTACAGACCACTACAAATGTGGTGAGAGTTGTCTGCTTGCCAAAATTGGTAGACAGCAATTTACTTCAATGTTTACGTCCCAAATCTCGGTGATGGGGAAAACAAGAACGAAGACTTCGCGTCGGTGGACACGACTAGCGGATATATGGTCTGACCTTCAAAGAAACGGCCATAAAGAGATGACAGAATAACTTCCAGTGAGAAAACAGTCAATCAGAAAACTCTGTTTATCTGCTAGCAATAACGAATAATAATGAACATTAAAATATGTATATCTGTCGATTTTCTCAATAAACGATCGGTTGCCTGGTCCTTGACTTCTGCCGTTACACAAATTGCAATGGAAAACATCCCAAATAGTGAAATCAAAATCCTTATGGGGCGGTATGAGTGCTAGCTAAACTGGGGGCAGACAATACAAGAAGAAAACTCATTATGGATCGACAATGGGAAACTCTTCGCTGGCTTCGGAGCCTCCAGTGAATATACACAAAGCAACGTGGATTTCGCCTAGCATCGACCTGACAAACAAGACAGATTTCATCTCAATGCTGCTCAATGAAGTGGAGACGCAGCCTTCTGGACACCAAGTCGGGAAGGGGAACACATGTGGACCCAGACCATCATCTACTTCTAGGAACCTTTAAGGTAAAGCTTAAATGCCTGAAAATAACTGGAGACAAACGACAAACCAAGCTCAACATTCAGAAACTGGATTGGAGGAAAAACCTTCGAGGGATGCCTTCGCTACAGGTCAGGTCAGAGCAAAGTCGGACACACTATGTGGCACCACTGAAGAAACCTGCATGGAAGAACATTAGGACTCCCTGAAGGCGATTTTCAAGGAAACGCGCACAACACTTTTAAGAAAAAGGAAAAGGCAAGACAAGGAATGACTCTCAGTGGATACCTGAAAGCTAAAAGAAGAGAGGGGAGGAGGATGGTAAAAGAGAAGATGACTCAACGCAAAGATGGGCAACAGAGGGAAAAGCTGAGTTCAGTGTATACTGCACTGAATAGAGAAGTGAAGAATAGTGATAGGAAAGACAAAAGACCATTCTATGACACACTTGCAAGTGAAGCAGAACAGGCAGGCAGCAGGTAAAATAGACCTCAGAATATTATATGAGATAACCAGTACTCTATACGAGAAGATGCCAACCCAGCTTATGAAACCAAAAAAGATGCCTGAGAGAACTTGATCACTAAGGAGTAGAAACAAATCAAACAACAGGCTGACCACTTTAAAGAACTCTTGAATCGACCATCACGTGCAAATCGCCCAGAAATACCATAAACAGCACGCACAGAACTGCCAGTGGACACCAATCCTCCAGCGAAAGCAGAAATTCTAAATGCAATGAGGCAAATGAGGTCCGGAAAGACAGCAGGACTAGCAGGAATTCCCGCCGAAACACTGCAAGCGCACCAACGCACTGCAGAGGATAAGCTCATGTCATTATTTCAAAAAGTTTGGATGATAGGCTGACTACCTTGTCAAGCTAGCAAAGGAGAGCGAATTACACCTCTGCAATTACTAACGTGGAATGATGCTCTTGTCCACGCCAAGCAAAATACTAACTCACGTCATCCTGCAGAGAATAAGGGATGCACTTGATACAGAAAACCGGCTCACCGACCAGAACAAGCTGGATTCAGGAAGGGCAAATCATGAGCTGATCAAATTGCAAATCTACGCATCATTATCGAACGAAGCGCGGAGTGGCAGTCAAACCTGTGCCTTAACTTCATCGACTTCGAGAAGTCCTTTGACAGTGTTGACCGAGAAGTGATTTGGAAACTGCTTTAACGCAATGTTATGCAGTGTTCAAGTCTTTATCAACATCATTCAACAGCTATGCGATAATGCCACATGACAGGTGATCCACGACGGAAAACTCAACGAGGCGTTCAAAGTGAGCAAAGGAGTAAGACAAGGCTGAATACTATCACTGATGATATCCACAACTGTGGTGGACCGTGCAGCACGTTATGCTTGGAGAGCGAGAAGATAGGAATGCGTTTGACCGGCAAGAAAACCCTAGAACATCTGGATTTGGCAGATTTTACAAACTTAATTCTGAGAATGTCAGCAGATTGAATTCCCTTACCCTGTTTAATGTACCAGTGTGCAACAGCAGTCTGCTTGAACAAAGGGCTCTGCTTATTCAGGAACAGTGGTCTCATTTGTGCAATAAATTAGGGCTGAACATCAATTCAGCAGAGCAAGATAGGGTTGCCCATTATCACCGATGACATTCCTAATTGTGGTAGGCTGGATTATACGTCAGAATGTGGGAAGCGAGGGGACGGGAATACACTGGACCACCGATAAAAAGACTCTAGAAGATCTGAATTTCACGCGTGGATGATTTATGTCTAATGTCACATAAACTCGAAGACTTGCAGGCGAAAACCAACAAAATGGTTGAAGAATCAAGGAAGATAGGACTCCAAATGAACGTAGAGAAGACGGAAGCGATGAAGATAACCAACTAACAACAATAACCAGCACCAGCCACCATCAACAGGAGAGACTTAACAGAGGTTACTTCTTCCACTTATCTAGGAATCATCGTTTCAACCGTAGGCGGACAACACGGATGAAGATGTCAAAGCCAGCCAGAATGGGATATGCAAAATGCACATTGATCGCTCTGAGATCAGTCTGGTAGTGTTCTGCACTCAGCATAAAGAACAAGATTCGGATTTTTAACACAAATGTCATGTCAGCCAGTTCTTCTGAATATGTCACAACCAGCGTCAGCGTTAAGAATGGCGTTTCCTTCGCTTCATATTGAAGATCCGATGGCTGGTCAGAAAGAATCAGCAACAAGAAGTCACGGGAACATACTAACCAGGAATCTATCGTTTAACAAAGATTTTGGTGGTTAGGACTCTCGCCGACCATGCACATGGTCCGGGGTTCGAACCCCTGCCGGCGCACACCCGATATCTATGGTATGCCTGAATTTGGGCAACCGATATCCATGCTGAAAGTTCCACACTTGTACTGAAAATACGGTGTGGAAATCAAGCTGTAAATCAAAAAAAAAAAGTTGGATATATTTGACAAACGAACGTCACAAATCCTCCAAATCTCGTCAGACCGAGGTTCATCTGAACTTAGAATCACTGACTGAGCCTTCTCCCTCTAGCAACGGTGAAATAGTTAAAGGGAATTAATGCATACAACCGAGAAAGTAGTGATATTTACTTCTCCAGACTATGTCTATTGCTTAATCAAAGCCCACACGAAATGGTATTAACTATATCCGGATGGCGAGTAAGCTGTAGTACACATCTGGATATTCATCCACATGTTGATCATGCTGACAAATCCAAATCACTAACTATATAGCGCCGATAAATAAGGATATCTAAAATATAATGAAAATATGCTGGCAGCTGCATTTCGAGCCCCACTGGTGGTAATATTCTGCTTCTGCACACTTTGTTCATCTTTTTGTATGGATTATTTCGCAGTCATTCTGGCTCCTGGCAGAAATGAATGAAAAAATTCACCGTTTGCTGATTATGGTGATTCATTAATATTTTTTTACATGTTTAGCTAGATACTAACTGCTGTGGTGAGCCTCTTGCAGATGACATTGCTGAAAACATTGTTTTTGGCAAACTAACTAAAGTTCTAAAAGCCATTCACAAAACTTTGTAATAGCCCAACATGTTGACCACACGTAACGCAGCCTTCAGTTGTTATGGGTGTTTTTGATAAATCCAAACAACAATGGTGCCTAGGAGTATGCCAATTAAATTGTTTTAACTTATGCAAAGTATGCTTGCTAACATTATTCCATTACCTTTCCTTGTATATATATCCCGTGTCAGCGAAAAATTGTAAATATGCTTCATGTATATTTTTTATTCAACATATTGATGATGCCGGTAAACTGGCGTCCCTCATACACATAAAGTGAGAATATACAATCATTATTATTGATACGAAACGAGTTGTGCATTACTCAGTTTTCAGCCGCTTCCTAAGCACTGATTTCGTCATCTGTGCAAGAGAATGAACGGTATGAATAAACTGATGCACTATTTCAGGCCTCAAAATAAGAAAACAACCTCTGTATTTTTCCGACTCGGAAAGTTCCTAACCAACAACTACGTTATATTATATTCACCAAACTAATATTTTTTTGATTATATTTTGATTCCACACAGCACTTTTGGTACAAGTATGAAATTTTCAGCATGTGATATCGGTAGCCCGAAAAAAACGTCGCCCCCTTGGATAAACCGAGACGTAGAGACAAATGTTATAACCTGTTTGCCACACTTGAGACTCCTGGGACCAGGGAATTATATATATATTTTCCTATCAATGTAGGACACACCAGTTGTACAGGCACGGATAAGTATTATTTAAATTACATGAATTTGATTTATAGTGAAATTACATGGTTGCTCTCCTCTCTGACATCAGTTAGTGGGCACATTCTGATAGTTAGTCGTTCAATGGAGCACATAAAAAAATATAGAAAAATTGTCTTCGCATTTACAAAAAAAACCTAAGTATGTGTCGGATAAATTACAAATATTTGAGAAAAAAATAAAGTTTGAAGTCAATTCCTCCATATAACTTTGTTGTGTGCGGCATCGTATCTTGTTCTTGTTTTATGTTCAAATTGGGTATTAATTTAAAATGAGTGATTAATTTTTATGATTTTGACATCATTTTTTTGCAAGTAATACCAGATATGAATTCAAATGAATGCAGATTAATATTGGTCAATTTCAAGCAGATTTGTTTTACTGCACTCAAGTCACACATAGCCCGCCATTTGTCACAGCATGGTTGCTCCGTACGAGGGCAGCCTGTAGACGGCCGTAGGTCATTTGATCAGCTGATGTCTACTGGCTTTATTTATTGAAAAAACTTCGAAATTAGGTGATTTTTCGTTGTTTTACTCACTTTTACACTTGTATTGCTGCTTAAAGTTGATGTAATAAGGCGTTTTTAGCATAAACAGGAAATGATGGTGTCCTTATCCGGCCGTAATTTACGGCCAGTTTACAAATTGTTGAATTACGTACTTTTCCGTTCAGAAAAAGTCGAATTACATGAAGAGACATATTATAACGACTTTTAGTGAATTTTTTTGCAGTTTTAAGTATTATACATGGCCATGATGAGGTGGGATAGTTGGTTTTGTTGATTATTTGATTTACTTTGTTGTTTACTTTTGCTAATGCTGTCAAACCTCCTGTACATGTATTTCATTAAAGTAAATCTACAGAAATACTTAGAAATTATATACGCATAGTATTTACTTATTTTATAGCATATACTTGATGTTTACAGGTAGATGCAATATCCATTTTTTTCTTCTTGAAAGATATTGACTGATGTAATTGTATACAATTAAACTGATTATTTCATCATTTTAAACATGTTAAGTAGTTATTTATTGCATTTACAGTGTTAACAATGTCTACATCTTTAGGATTCTTATGTTCTTTTTCAGATAATATCTACTTTCGGGAATTTCATGGATTTGGGCGACGAAGAAAAAGATATCTGCCGTGTTGTTGATTGTGTATTACATGTTTATTCATTAATAAATGTATTCCTCGTTATTCGTTTGTATATTCTACTTGATAAAGCTGATTTCTAGCCTTTGCGTAATTTGTGAGGTACGGAGTATATGACGTGATCTTAAAAATGCTAGGTAAAATTAGATACTTGGAGAGGCTTATTGATAAAAAGACTATGTCGTTCCGTAATGAAGTTACTGCGTCCACTTGTAAAAGAAAACATTGAGGTTATAAGCGCTTAGTTATATATCGTCTTAGTAGGAACCTATTAATTGACTTCGGATTCATAGTCAAACAAGGTTAAAAGTAAATCTACCTGAGATAGTGAGCTTGCGATTTCTACTTATCGTAATAAACCAAGATGGGAATAATGTACCTATACTGTTAGATTTATAACTCAGTGCAACTACGGTTATCGTAATAATTAAAAACAGAATGCCTACTATTGAAATACAATTATACTTCATTAGAATACCTACGGTTCGCAGCTACAGAACACGGTACGTTGCTATCTGTTCATGTAATCGCGTAAACAACAGTTTCCCAGACGCCGCATTTACTCCTAAAAGTTTGCCCTTAATTCCTAACTTAGCACGTGTTACTAACGTCACTGGAACACAATCGCGTTACAACAGAAGGAACACAGATTCATTAAAAAAGTGTTTATTAAACAAAAATTAGATTTGAGATGTACAGATAATTCACATGAGTAGTCCTCCGTCACTGTCAGTAGGTTCCATCTGCGTACCAGCACATATATGTTTCTCCATAAGCCTGAAAAGGTTTAAGAAAAGCATTATTAACTTAGGTGGTACATGTATGATCTGAATAAAAAATGTTTCTTCATAAGCATTTACAAGTAATCACTTCACAAACAATATATATAAGTAGCTAAATAGTTTTCACTAAACTCAAGGGACTTCACAATTTATCGTCGGTCGATATCAAGTAGGTCCATCGAAGCATCATGAAATGAAAAATTATTTAACGACAAGTTATGCAATAGTTTCCAAAGCTTGAACAAAGATTTTAACAAAAGTGACAACAGCTTTATGACAAATAATACGAGTTCTGACAGCATTAATAATAATAACGTTCATGTTCATAGTGACTATAAAAGCAATAATAGGTATTATTATCGCAACGAATTCATCATTAACTTAGATAGACAACTACTTATTATACAATCATATCAATTAAATGTATCACTTAATCTTATGAAGCAGGTGTTTACTTACTTTCACTGCATTCTCGCAATACTGATGTGGTCAACTAGCTTATTCCAAATGAACTCAAGATTAATCCTGAAAGGGAATGGAGACCCAGTTTATTTCAACTAAAAACATGTAGCCTACATGTATTACACTGCTTACTGAGACATTTGATACCTGCTTTCCGATCTTCGTGACAGGAAAACAGTAAATGTAGGTTTACCTACATATACTGTTTTGATCTTGATATGGGATGAATTCATTGAATTCAGCAAATAAATCCTCTGGTTTATCAAATCTATCATGAGCTGTAATAGTATGTGCTGTCAATTATGCACCCGACGTGATAAAACGCTCCTGGCAATTGCGAACTTAACCAAACAGTTAAATGATGTTTGAAATTACCGCAGCTCGAATGACAAACTGGCCAATCACAAGCGAGCAAATCACTTGTTTATCTCACTCGCGGGCACTCAAAATTACGGCCGTCGACAGGCTCCCCTTTACGTTAAGTTGATAAACACGTAGAAAGCTATATAAAAACCATTTTAGATCGTCGACAGCGCTTGTATAAGATGCTGTACAGCGTCTTGTTATGGTGACAGTGGATTTTATCAAGGATTCTGAGCCATTACTAGCCAAACCTTGAGGGATAATATACGAGTAAGTGACTTCAATTGTTTCTCAGCTTCAGTCGGAATGTAGATCAATGCAACTTGTACTACAAAGTAAATACAACAGAAATGTACCAGAGGAAAAAGAAAGAGTATGTAGATTGGGAAATATTTGTTTATATTCGTTGTACATTGTAATTTGATGAACAAAAATTTGTTTCTACTATGTCTTTTTATGCATTTATGCTACTAGTTTATTTATAGTCTTCAGAGAAGTAAGAGTATTTAAGCGCGCTTAGGTACTGTAGTAGACTAATAGTTGATTCGTTCTAGGAATAAATAGTTTATTTATATAGTCGGTAGAGTGAAGTAGTGTGTACAGAGAGCGTTTGAAACTTAAAAACTGTATTGCAGTTCCTGACATCTAGGGGTAGATTGTTCCATATTTTAGAATACATGACTGTGAAGAAGTTTTCGCGGAGTGTTGACTTAAAGGCTTTTATTGTCACTGTGCAATTTTGGTTACGCAGATCGTAAGAGCCTTCTTGTGCGAATTGTATGTCCTTACTGTCTGAGAATGATATTTTGTGTAGGACCTTATAGAAGAATACTAGGTTTATAATTAGTCGTCTTGTCCAGAGTGGGTCAAGTTGTAGAATCATGCACCGTGAGATGTAGTCTTTCTTACATTCGTAGACAAGTAGTTTTGAGGTAAAATATCGTTGGATACTTTCAATTCTTAGCTTTTCACGCGTGTGAGTGCTGCTAATAATAAATGGACAGTATTCTAGTAGTGGCCTCACACAGGTTTTGTACAGAATGAGCTTTGCTTCATTGTCGTGAAAGTTCCTGAGTATGCATCCTAAGAGCATCCTCGACTTTTGAGTCTGTGATGCCACTTGCTCAGAGAATGTTAGGTTACTCGAGTACCTCAGACGACACCTCAACGACACTTTGGAGTTTGGTTAGGTTAGCCGGTTGAAGCGTTAACTTCATGTCGACTGAGGGTGCACCGAAGCAGATCCAGCCATATTTTTTAAGGTTAAATTGGAGGTTCCGTAAAGACGACCAAGCAGTCACTTTATCTAGTTCCTTTTGTACAACATTCCGGAAGTACCCTAGGTCATCAGATTGGAATGTATAAGCTACTTTGAGGTCATCTGCAAAGATGAATGGTTTCCCATGAGAAAAGCAAGCGCATATGTCGTTAATATATAGAGTAAATAGAAGGGGTCCAATGACACTACCTTGTACTACACCAGAGGTGACTGGGCTAGGTTTCGAAGTTAAAGATCCGAGTTTAACTATTTGGGACCTATTGTTAAGGAATGATTTAAGCCATCCTAATAGTGGGTCACGTATTCCTAAGGATTTCAGCTTATGTATCAGTAGTAAATGGTCGACACGGTCAAATGCCTTTGAGATGTCAAAGTAGATGACAAGTACTAGTTGTCGTCTGTCACGACTGCTGGTCACAAAGTTAAAGAAGTCTAAGTGGCATGTTAAACAAGATCTGGATTTTAGGAATCCATGTTGGTTCGGACTTATAATGTTGCAGCTAAGCATATGCTTCATTAGGTTGTTATAACCTGTTTGCCACACTTGAGACTCCTGGGACCAGGGAATTATATAACACTGCTAGGAATAAAGCTGTTGCAGAAATCCGCCAATCAAGGATGAAGTTCGAAGCACATCTGGCTCAAAATGCAGAGGCACAAACTAAGAAAATTTTCTCGTAGATGAACTTCAGGAATAAAACATCCAGTGGTGTCCCAAACCTAACTATTGACAATGAAACAATCGGAGAAGACCAAGAAAGAGCAGAGGCAATGGCAGACTACTTCTCTCAAGTTTTTACAGAGGAGTCATCACCCTTATAGGATCAGCTCTGGTTGCATCAGAAGAACACGGGGTAGATTCCGTTGATATCGACCAATACATCGTGCTCAACTGCCTAATGGAACTAGATGCAGGGAAGTCAGTGGGCCCTGATAATCCCATCCAAGGCTTCTCAAGGAGCTATCAGCTCACATAATCGGCCCTTTGACCACGATCTTCAAGCTCCCCCTCCTAACTGAAATGTTGCCGCGTGACTGGAAAGACGCCATAGTAACCCTCATCCACAAAGGAGGATCAAGACAAAGCCCTTCAAATTACAGGCCTATCAGTCTCACCAGCACTTTAATCAAGACGCTGGAAAGAATCATCAAGAAAAGAATCATGGCATATCTGGAAAACAGCAAGATGTTATCCCGAGCACAGCACGGCTTCCGAAGAAACCTCTCATGCCTGTCAAATCTCCTCACTTCAAGAGAAAGCTGCGTCAAATCAAGGGACAACAGAAGACCCGTTGACGTCGTCTTCATGGACTTCAGCAAAGCCTTTGATAAAGTACCTCACAAAAGACTACTCATGAAGTTGGAAAGTCTTGGTATCAAAGGTAGATTACTAAACTGGCTCAGGGAATTCTTTATGGATAAGAGGCAGAGGGTTAGGATCGACTCGAAACTCTCCTCTTGGACAGCAGTACGTAGCAGAGTGCCAAAAGGCACGGTACTAGGACCTCTTCTATTTATTTTGTATATCAATGAGTTATCTCTGCTCGCCGACTCCCCTATGGTCCTATACGCAGATGACTTAAAAATTTCGAGAGAGCTGAAGGGCAACAGTGACACGTCCACGTTGCAAGAGGACCTCAACAAATTGTCGCAATGGTCCATAGAATGGATGCTCCCGATCAATGTAGAAAAATGTGCAGCCATGCACATCAGACAAGCAAGCACCAGCTCCTACGAACTAGAGAGAATAACACTCCCATCAGTTCAGACTCATTTGGATTTAGGTGTCATAGTTAGTCACGACTTAAAAACTACAGCACACTGTCACGCGGTGGTTGCGCGCAGTTTGAGATCCTTATGGGCAATTCGCAGAGCCTTCACTAGATTCACCAGAGATATGTTCACCTCCTTATATACATCTCTGGTGAGGTCAAGACTGGAAAACTGCATCCAGGCCGCCAGCCCTTGTCTAAAAGGGGACTCACACATTCTAGAAAGTATTCAAAGGAAGGCGATACGTATGGTTAACGGCATGACTAACTTATCATACGAGGAAAGACTAGACAGTTTAAATCTCTTCTCCCTGTCATACCGTAGGCATAGAGGAGATTTAATCGCAATGTTTAAAATTATAAATAATGACTACGGACCTGACCTAGTTTTTCTTTTCCTTCCCACCAGGGCGGAACACCTTACAGGACATAGCAGGAGAGTTCAAAAGCCAAGAAGAAATCATATTGCTGTTGAGTACTGGTTTTCACACCGAGTCATAAACTTTTGGAATCAACTCCCAGAAGAATTGGTGTCTGCAACCTCAACTGATTCATTCAAGATGGGTTTGGAAAACCACAGAAATTTACTAGAAAAGGATTAACACAGGCTCCAAGCCTTCTATCCTCAACCAATAAATCCGAATCTGAAATCTGTAATGGATATTGGTAATATAGAGCGCACGTTTTAAATTATTGCGCTAGAATTGACCTTTGGCTTCGTTCTTATTTCCGTTCGAGGTTCATTGTGAGTCATTGTCTTACCTCCTATCTTTTTCACCTATTCAGTTCAATTTCATTTACATTCGCGCGAATTTTTTTCAATGTAGAGTGTTATGAACTACAGAACGTGAATAAATTCACCAATTGGCGAAATTAAAAGATATTCCAGTTGGACAAAAAGAATAATTAAATAGTGCCTAGATGAGTCCGATTTCGGGCGATTGTTGGTTAAATGATGGTCGAAAGGGAAAATATTGTCAAAAGAGTGGTTAAAATTGGAATGTAATGTTTAAAATAATAGGAAAATACTGGTTGAATGTTGGTAGAATACTGGGGGAATTGTAAGGTGACGATGGTTCACTCATGGTGAAATATTGGTTTAATTTCGGTCAAACAATGGTCAGAATGCGAAAATTATGTCATATTACCAAAGTTCGCCCATTTTTCCTTCGAATGGCTATGCTCATTATTCACCCATTTTTCACCTTTTTTTCCGACGGCATTTCAGGCGTGCTTCATGGGAGTATCACTACTCCTCTGTCTGTATTATGATGAAAAGAGATTTGAAATTCCTATAGGCGGGGTTATTAAGTTCTATGACTAACTATATTGTTTGTACCTGTTCTATTATATCTGTATACAGAATTAAAGGTGAAGTCTGTTAAGTTTGTGAGACACCCTGGGGCGTGATTTGGTCAGGGCTTCATAACGTATTAGGTCCTAGGTTAGTAAGTTCGCCAAACGCAACCCCACAATCCACGGAAGTAGGAGCTACATGAGGGCCTTCGACGCTTTATGCTACAACATCTTTGTTACTGCCAATGTAAAATATCTTGCTAAAGTAATTTAGTATATCTCCAGCTTTCTTGGTTTGATTTTGCTAACCCGTCATTTTTATAAAAGCATTGGATGCGTCAGTGTTTTTTTCTAATATATCCAGTTGCAGACTGTTTTTCATAATGAATACGTCATTCAGTGATAGGTCTTGAAAAATCCCAAATTTTGCATTATTCTTTCTAAAACGTGACATTTTCCATGCCGATAAATCGTTTGTGAAAGCGTTTTCTATTGCTTATCGACAATAGTGAGCTTAACATTACTTATACTTTTTTCAACCCCAATAAGGCTTTTTCAATGACTTTTTCGATAAAGCGATAAATACAAAGGCTATGAAGTAAAAGAAGGAAAAATTACTATATTGCCGTGACAGATATCTTGTTACTGAACCTATTTTTAAGAATCTCTAAGTTTTGTTTCTCCTTTTTTTCAATGGTGTATGACGTGTATGCTTAAAAAGAAAGTTACTTCGTAGTTTCTCCTTTCTCTTCCCGTGCTAAGTGTAACGTTTCACACTGGTTTAGCTTTGTGTTGGGTTTTGTTCTGCTCAGTCGACTTATTAACAAGACAGGCAAAGTCAAACTATCATAGCCAAAACGACGCTGACCTTGAACAACCAATCCGAATTCAGGTGCGAAAAGTTGGATAATCGTTAAAAAAATACACTAAAAATATTGCTAACATGATATTACACTATATAGTTGTCGCTTACGTGTTGTAAGAATGTCTCCAAGTCACTACACAAATGATCTATACAGAAATCATAAATGCATTCATCCAGGTGACTGTAGGTCATATTACTTTGAGATCTATTTATATTTCTGACACTGTCCTTTGACCTATTCCTTACTCTAACCATAATCCTAACCTTAACCGTAGACCCTAAATCCTAATCTCCAAAGCCATAACCCTACGTAACAGTATAGATTTACAGAAAAAGTACCTAGGGAATAAGTGGAATACTGTATCTACCTTCTCCAAGTCCAGAAAGGCAGGCTTGATTACATCTAGAATGACTTTTCATGGCATTCTCCGTATCTGATTGGTTCTCGAAGGTCAAATCTTGAAAGACCTTGGCTTTGGCTATGATACTTTAACTTCGCCCCACTTGACTAGTTGATATAAATTGTCAGTCATTCATGTACATATCCCCTAATAGAACTTTAATCCAAAATTAATGGAGAGTAAGACTATTTACTAAGTTTTAAGAGTCTATGTTGTACTAAATGAAAAAAGTTCCATGTCTTAACCAAGTCAGATATCTTTGTTGATTACTTTGCAATTGCTTCCTTCACTTTACCGATAATCTACATTAACTTCAGTTTTTGAATTTCTATATTATGGCTATTAACTCAGTTTTCAGTACTCAGTGTACTCTGTCACCTTTTATCTCAGTAATAATTTTTGTTTTGTAAGTAGAAATACTTGCTGAATTTCTATATGTATGCGTGGCATTTGACTTCATCAGTCAACAGGTTTTGTAGAGATATCACTGGTTGTATGGCTTGTTTGACTAATAAGTCATGTTGCTAAGAATCTTATGCCAGGATAACCGTTGTTTTGTTGTAGCTTACTGCGAACTGTCTCTTAAGGTGCTTGTATATGTCGTGGCATGTATCCAGCGTAGTTGTTTAATTATACCAGAGGTGTATTGACAAATATCTCCTTTTCGAACCACGACTGGTGATTCAGCATTAAACTTTGCGCTGATGTCCGTCATTTCAAATCACTCTGTTTGAAAAAATAAACAAAAAATGAATTTGATATCAGCCTCGCATATATCCTAATCGGCACAGATACTTTTGTTCTATATTATTTTCAAAATTCTAACCATTTAAACTCGTCTTCAATGTAGTTATCGTGTTTCTTATGCATTTTTCTGTCATACTTTGTTTTCTGAATGCTATTGGAAACAGTGGTAATTTGAACGGTTTTACTTCGGTGCAGAGTTCATGTGGTATGTTAATAAAAGTCCGAGTGGCAGTTCTAATCTAACTGCTTATTGCTACTTTAGGATTGGTGTATGTTTACACGACGTCCGACATTAGATAGCATCAGTCATTCACCTGTAAATTCATATTAACCCTGGTGAGTTTGCTAAGCTCGACCCGACCATGAGTCACATTTATGTGTGTAGACTGAAGATACTATCCAGTTACATAGGCTGAAGTAGATGGAGCAGGATTTAAACCTGGGACCTAATAACTGAAAACCGAGTGTTCAGGCCAATAAACACAGACACGAACACTGGAGTGTTTCCTCACAAACATGAAAGGGCAAATACGAACATCTGGCGCTTACAACCAAACTAGTGGACATACAAGTCTACCTGAGGAGCTGGGAAATCCTGATTTCAAACCCCTATTGTGTACATGGTCTCCAGAATCCGGACGGGCTGAATATCGTATGAACCTGTTTCGGTCACTGGAAAACATGGGGATGTAGTTCCTGACTGAGCCTCATCGTCTTGTAAGGCCACGTGCTGCGCATGCATAACCATCGTCTCCCGACGGCATTACTAGCTGATATAGGTGCAGTGGAAAAGAAAGTGTGCAAAACAGCTCATCTGAACCTACAGTAACTGTCAGTAGGAGATGCAATTCGGGTTGGGCCCGCCCTCGGGACTCTAAGAATCAATGGCTGGAGACAATAGGTGACATGCCTCAAAGTCGTTGTCAATGGCTTACGCAGATGTATTCAGTCTCTGTAATCTTTCATACTCCTTTCTACCATTACTCATTCTGTTTCACTCTTATACTTATCGAAATTCTATTGATTCTCTTCTCTCATTTTCTTGTCTACCTTTGTGTGCTATTTGGAACGTGGCAACTCGAACTGCTGCACTTCGGTGCCAAGTTCTATGTTGAATCCAGCAGCAGCAGCAGCATCGTCTTGTAAATCAGACTTCAAGTCAAAGGCTTGGAGGGTGAGGAAGCTCCTTCAAACACCCACCTGCTCCTCCTTGGCCATCCTCACAGTATCTCACCCTTTCCACAAATAATGTGTTTTTGTGTGGCATGTCTCTTTGGTAACTATTGTGTACCAATTTTGTTTTTATTAGTCATAATGTTTTCTTTCTTTTAAACTTCAGATAAACTTCCCCTCGTCTCGCTCTGTCTCTCTCTCGCCTGACATAAATGGAGCAAAGAATAAAAAATGCAGTGAAACGATTAGATCAACTTGATCAAAGGCTAGACGATTATAAACCATTACTTGAACAAAATGTTCTTAATGCTGAATTTGAAATAAGAGCAAATTTTAAAAATTTAATCGAATTATTAAGCAAACGACAATCTCATCTACTTATTCAATTACATAATATTTCTAAAGAAAAATCTTTATTAATTGAAAGGTTGGTTACGATTTTGCTATAATTATTACTGTTATTATTATTATTATTAATTATTATGTTTTCATTCGTTTTTGTTCTGATTGGAATGTAGGGTGCCAAAGTTTAAGTGTAAAGTTTCACTAGAACTTGTGTTGCTTTTATGGGTTGGTGGTTGCTAGTCAGCCTCAAATCGAAGCTTCCTTTTATGGTCTTACTACCTACCGCTTACTTCACTCATTTGGAAAGTTGCATCAGCCCCAATGGGTTGATCGCTGACGAAATCTCAGCACGGATACAGAAAGCTAGTTCTGTATTCGCATACCCACTTACACCATCTCTGGTGTAGACGGGATATCCGGCTAGTTGTCAACCAAAGGACGTGTTTAGTGTTCAGCAGTTCGTTCTGTCCTCCTCTATGACTGGCTGTGAGACATGATTATTGAGAGTGGGAGACATGAAAAGGCCGGCTAGTTGTCTTTGATCATAGGTATCTGCGTTCTGTTTATCTCCGGTGTTAGGTGGTTTAATAAGGTGAGCAATGTTGAGGTTAGGCTTCGATCGAGTGCTACGTATGGGGGGACCAATCGACGAGGTTGTGAATACACATCAATTGAGAGAGATGGTTAGGACATGTGTTACTCACGCCTAGCCTAGTCTAGCCATCGCCTTCCTCAACGAGCAAGGCGATATTAGCTGACATAGGATGGATCAGGTTGGGAGAGAGAAGGCTAGTGGTGGTGGTCAAACGAAAACATGACTTCATCAGTCAATGAAATCCATAACAGTTAGTTTAAGCCAAGTAGGAAGGTGTAGACTTCCTGGTTGGGGTCCTCGGGACGGTTGTAAACCAATGAAGGCTGGAGACAATTGGTGATATGGCTGGTTCAAAATCGTTCTCTATGGTTAGCGCAGATGCATCCACTCCTTGTGACTTATAATATCGAATAAAACTATATTCTTCTTCCATATTACCATTCTTTCTCCCCCACTCCCTCTTGTGTGCATTATCTCTCTTTTTAACTTCTCGTTACTCTCTACTGTTGCTTTGTGAGGTAAGTGGAATGTGGCAAGTTGAATTGGTGCACGTCTGTTCAAAGTTCTATGTTAAAACCAGTCAGTCAGTAGGATTTTGCACAGAAGTACTGCAGCATTTCAAGTTGTCATACTCCCTCCATGTATACAAAGCAAGAGAAGAGAGTAAAGAGAGATTTAAAAGAGAGAGAGAGATAATAGACAGAAGTGTGAGTGAGAGAAAAAGGATAGTATTATAGAAGAACAATAGAGTTTTATTGGATATGATAAATCACAAAGATTGAATGCATCTGCACTATACATTGACAATGATTTTAAGGCATATCACCAATTGTCTCCATCCATCGGTTATTGAAATTCCAACAATCCCAACCAGGTAGTGTGCATCCCCCACCCCGTACCACCAGTCGGAGACTTCATGGATTGTTGTTAGATTTCGATCTGACCACCTCCCTAACTCTTTACCAATCGAATCCTATGTCAACTAACTTCATCTGAAGTGGTGACCACTTGTGGTGTCCGTCAGGGATGCCCATTATCCCCATTTCTATTCAATTTCATCATAGATGTACTAATGAAATTAACACTAACTCACTTCAGAGACTCAGGGATTGACTTGCTACCAGGGAATAATCTCGTTGACTTAGAATATGCAGACGATATAGTCCCAGGCGAGGATGCTGACAAAATGCAGACTCTTCTGAACACTTTGAGCTGCAATCTACGTATGTTTGGCATGCGATTCGCTCTCGCTAAATGCAGGATGATGTTACAGGACTGAACTACACTGACTCCTAGTTTAGAATAAGGAGTGAAGTGGTAGAGCACGTTGACCGCTGCACTTATTTGGGAAGTACCATCAGCCCCAACGGGTTGATCTCTGACAAAATCTCAGAACGGATACAGAAGGCACCTTTCACATATGCCAGTTTACACCATCTCTGGCGTAGACGTGATATCCGGCTATCGACCAAAGGGCGTGTGTACTGCTCAGCAGTCTGCTCCGTCTTTCTTTATGACTGGCGGTGGATCTAGCCATTGAGAGTGAAGGATATGCAATGACCAGCTAACTGTCTTTGATCATAGGTGCCTGCGTTCTATTTCCGGTGATGCATGCTATAATAGGGTGAGCAATATTGAGGTTAGGCATCGGTCGAGTGCTAGGAAAGGAGGGGAAATCAATCAACGAGGCTGTGAAATTACATCGACTGAGATGGTTAGGACATGTGTTACGTATTAATGCCTAGCCATCGCCTTCCTCGACGGGCAATGTTAGCTGATATAGGGTCAGGTTGAAAAAGAGCTAGCGGCGGTCAAACGAAAACATGGCACCAGTCAATGAAATCCACAACAGTTAGTCTAAGCCACGTAGGAAGGTATAGACTTCCTGGTTCGGGTTCTCGGGACGGTAAAACCGACTGGTTGGAAACAATTGATGATACGGCTGACTCAAAATCGTTCTCAATTAATGGTGCAGTTGCATCCACTCCTTATGACTTATGATTTCCAATGAGACTGTTTTGTTCTTCGTTATTACTATTCCTTTGTCTCACACCTCTGTTTACTGTCTCTATTATGCATTTCTTCTACTTTCTTCTCTTACTTTGTATGCTACAAGGAGGGAGTGTGGTGACTTGAACTGGTGCACATATGTGCAAAGTTCTATATCGAAAACAGACAGACACCATCTTATTATCCTATAGACAAAACACCATCATTGGTTTATATTTGAATTTTTATTTGTAAACTTATGTATATTAAGGTTAAGCTTGATGAGATCTAATTGAAAGCACAATATTGTTCGCTTAAATGTGTTCTTCTAAAATATTATTATTATTATCACCATAATTTCTATTTTGTCTGTTTTTCCTGTTTTTATCTTTTAGTAATAAACAAAAAATAGAATCCCTGAAATCAATTCTGCTACAATCTTGTCTATCAAGAAGTGAATATGATGCCAAAATAAACGACTGTCTACGTAAAGCTGAATCGATCAGTTTAACAACTGATTTTACACCATTCATCACCTTCTCCATTGAAAATGTACAATTGACTGAGTTTATTTCAACATTTGGTCGACTGACTTGTCGATATTCTGGTCATTTTGCTGATCCAAATAAGCCGTCGATTTGTTTACCACGTGCATTTGAAGAAGAAGATGATGGTTGTTGTGGAGAGAATAATGACACTAGAATTGATTATTTAAAGCATCATTCATCTGTATTTAATCGTGTTAAACAGCAACAACAGCCCCAACAGCAGCAGCACCAACAACAACAATGCGCTTGTCATGATCCAACAGTGAAACAATGGTTATCCTTGATTGAACATAAATGCAAATCAAATCGTACTTATGATATGATGAGTGATGTGTATTCAGTAAAGGATAATAGTAATAATAATAATAAAACAATAGGAGTGGAGTAAACACTCCTGCTCTTCAGAGTAATAATTATTCATTGTGTGTAAGTTGAAAACGCCTTTTGTTTGTTTGTATGTTTGTTTTTGGTTTGGTCACAAGGTAACATTAATTAGAGAACGAGGGAGTACTAGACAACCGTTTCTGTTTCTTCCTGGTTTCGCACTCTTCAACTGTGCGCACCCTCCGGGTTTCTTCGAATCTAGAACCATCCGGTTACAAGTCAAGTTCGTAAGCTATTCCAGCCACTGGGTCACCCGATCCAATGGCCCGTGAATTCCAATTTTTAGCACTTCGTGATGTTTTTTTTAACGCGACCACTAGCCAGTGTCATTGGGCAATTTGTCTTGTAACCAACCAGTTACTAGCGACATCAGATCATTTTGAGAGTTAGTTAGTTTGATTTGTTTCAGGTTTGAACACGAGCTGACATCAGTGAGAGTTCCAGTGGAAAACTAGCACTATACTAGAGTAGTAAGCAGTTTGGGACTCATCATCAGTATGCACCCACCAGGGTTCGAACCCAGGCTAACTTGAATTATCGGCTCCAGTAATGGCAATTCCTGATCCAACCTTGAGGTCAGTCAAATCCATATAAACCAAAACTTTAAAATTAATCTGATACTCACTAATGACTGGCTGTATGCAAGAAGTTACCTGGAATTCTGTTGTGAAGTCATGGTCAATAGAGGGTTCACCAAGTCAGGTAAACGAATAGTTACCCCCCTGTGAAACTTTGGCTAGTGGTTGCGCAATATGTGTGGCGAATTGGCAGAAGTTGGTATTCATGATCTATTGGATGGGATCGCAGTGGCTTAACAGTCCACGAGGTCGCCTTGTATCCTGTTGTTTCGGTTGATGATGACTGGCATTGGAATCTAGGATGCGCATTTCGTCCTATTTGGGTCTCGTCAGTTGGATGTGCCTATATACCCTCACCCTCATCTCCCACAGTGGGTGATAGTGTTCCTCGTGAGACTGGGACCCAGCGTCCATTGCTTCAAACGTATTATTAGTGGAAAAATCATCACTCACCCCGTCAGGGGGAGGGGGGAATATGGTAGGTAAATCCAGCTCACGACCACATAGATATTACGTATTTCTTCCTGTAATAATAATTTGAGTTCCGAGTCTACCAACAATTGATCTTCAAAGGAGAGTTCATTTTAATTTATGTAATTTTTGACTGTATATGGCAAAGTTGAACTTCAAGCACCACTAACTACCAATCAGCGAACGACCTTCAACGGATCAATCACATGTAAGAGGGATTTTCGATAAAGAAAAACGTATATTTATGGAAAAAAACATAAAAGCTGCATAAAACTGTTACATAGGGTACCTTTCTCTAACATGTGACACAGACATCTCCAAGTTTAGCATAGGAGTGTCAACAGAATAGTCACACCACATTCTGTACATATATTCATCCAATTGACTATAAATGAGATCCTTTTGAGATCCATTTATGGCCGTAATCCTATTTTTCAATCTTCCCCAAAATCCTTCTATAGAATTTGTGTGCGTCCCCGTAATGGGATCCAAAAAATCACTGGAATGGTTCACTCTGTGATGAATATATCCAAGAGTTGGCAGCGAATTATAACCTTTCCATTCATCAGTATTGTACTATTGATCCCTGTTTCACAAGTCTAGTAATAATGGATATTAAAGTAGTTAACTTTCTGTCTGCTATTCTCTCCACGAATCCTTTCCGTAGGGAGCTGTCATATAAACCAATCACCCAAACATTGTTGGCTCGCTCACGACCACGGTTGTATTTTTTCTTCAGTAACACAGTTTCGTCCACGTGCACGACGATGCCTTCTCTGCCCAACAACGAAGTAATTCTCTCCATTTCTCATGATACGATGTCTCTGCAGTGCTGGTACCATTGAACTATTGACACAAGGCTATTTTCGGTTTCAACAGCCGCGCCTCTCACAAGCTGTTTTAAAACCCAGTAATTACAAATATACAAAATCTGAGTTAGGGAGAGATGCGACCTAGCAAAAGATGTTCCTACGAAATATTAAAATTATCAGCTTACCTCCTCTAATACTAACTCATCTCAAACAAATTGCACAACGATGGACATATCCATCAATCCGACCTGTTAAAGCTTTTTAAACTCATGACACTACCACATGAACAAATCCTCTCCTTCCTAAGCAACCCCAAATCCAGGCAATACCTGCAAAACCTTATCCTCCTCGAACTGCAAGCGTAAAAGTTCGTTAGAGCGCGCATTTGAAACGAATCAAGAGCTATACAACCTTGAACTCACGTACCGTGCATGAACCTCATTGAACCATTCGAGGTCGTTCGCTGATTGGTAGTTAGTGGTGCTTATTAAAGTTTAACTTGGCCCTGTTATACATATTTTGAAGGTTAATAAAATCTCAGCAAAAATTCTGTTAAAGAAGCTTTGGCTTGCTGCCTACACAGCGAAATGTTGAGTAAAAGTCTAGTTTTAATTTTCTAAAACCCATTGGGATTATTTTTCATAATTAATATTACACTTGATATAAATGTGCTCTTTTTAAAAATTGTGTATTTTAGGATTCAATATTTTCAAGAAAAACTCATCATCACAGCATAATTTTGAAGTGAAGCCATCATTACCATCATCATCATCACAATCAACTGTACATGCTCCTTGTTATCGTCCAGATACTACAGTAGTACCTGATTGGTTAAAACTGTTGGATAGACAACAAATTGCTGAAATTTTATCTTATCATAAAGGAATCCATGAATGTATGGATGTGCTGAAATCACCTGATGATGATCTAGGTATGTGTTATTCATTGATAAACTATTGCCTATTACTTATTTATGTATGCGTTATTGTCATTATTATTGCCCTACGCCTCTGAAACCTGGCCTCTCCGAGCTGAGGATGTGCGGCGACTCTGCGTGTTCGATCATCGCTGTCTCCGCAGGATTGCTTGCGTTCGATGGCATCATCGCGTGAGTAATTCTGAGGTTTGGCGGCGTGTGTTTGAACACAGTGGAGATCACCATTGATTGAGTGTCGTCATCTGGAAACACCGGCTCCTGTGGCTTGGACATGTGCTGCGAATGTCATCCCAGAGGCTTCCGTACAGGTGTCTGTTCGCTAGCCCTGGGACGCGATGGAAAAGGCGAGGAGGGGTGGTCAGTCCATGACGTGGCGTCATGGGATGAAGGAATTTTGTGCTAGATTAGCATCGGTTGGTGCGTCACGACTCCCTGGTCGGGGTCCGCGAGATAGCTCGAATCGATGGCTCGAAACGTTATCGGATATGGCCAAGAATCGTAATCAATGGCGAACGTGTTGCAATTTCCTTCTTTCTTCTCTTCCTGATGATACTTAACGAATACTGTTTGAACTTGTTAGTTATGACTTTTCCTTCCCGATGAAGTTCTTTATCCGTTTTCTACTTATATTTTTACTTTTAATCTATGTTGTTTTATTATTATTGTGTGGCGCATCTTTCTTGGTGCCATATTGTACCAAGTTTTTTCTTCTGCGTTTAAATAAATAAATAAATAAAAATAATTGCCCTGGGGTTGCAACTGACTGAGATTCGGTCGATCGAGAGGAGTACTATGGTGGTGTTTGGTTGTGAAGGGAATGTTGAGAAAACACATCGCACTGGTCAACGCACTCGACTCGAACTTATGCAGCCAGTTTGGTAAGAGACTACGGAGAGTTGTCATCTGAAATGGTGACGACCAGTGGTGTCTATCAAGAGGGATGGCCACCGTCCCCACTTCTGCTTAATTTCATCATAGATGTACTGATGGAAATGACCCTAACTGACTTCAGCGACTCAGGGATTGATGTATTACCATCAGGGAATAATCTCGTTGACTTCGAATGTGCAGATGATATAGTCCTCCCTCTGGTGGGTGAAGACGCTGACACCTGAACACCTTGAGCAGCAGTCTTCGAATATTTGACATGCGATTCACTCCCTTAGTCAAATGTGTAAGATAAGATGATGCTACAGGACTGGGCTACATTGACCCACTTCCAGCTTAAAGAAAGGGAGGGAGTGAAGTGGTTGGTGGAGCGTGTTGACCACTTACTTCACTTATTCGGGGAGTTACATCAGCCAGCTCCACCAGATTATTCGCCGACGAAATCTCACTACGGAGACAGAAGGCTCGTTTGGCATTTACTAGCCAGCTTACGCCATCTCTGGCGTAGTATAGACGTGATATCCTAGCTAGCTAGCTGTCGACTAAAGGGCGTGTATATTGCTCAACAGTAGTTCGCTCTGTCCTCCTTGATTGGCTTGCTGTGAGACATGGCCATTGAAAATGGAAGATATGAAATGACCAGTTAGCTGTCTTTGATCATCGTGTGTGTCTGCATTATATCTTCTGTTTTAAGGGGAATTATAGGGTGAGCAATATTGAAGTTAGGCTTTGGTCGAGTGCTAGGTAGAGGGGGGGGAGACCAATCGACGAGGTTGTGAATTACATGTTGAGAGAGATGGTTAGGACATGTGTTACGCATGCCTGGCCTAGTCTAGCCATCGCCTTCCTCGACGGGCAAGGCAATGTTAGCTGACATAGAATCAGGTTTGAAACGAGCTAGCTAGCTGGTGGTGGTCAAACGAAAACATGACTTCATCAGTCAATGAAACCTACAACAGGTAGTTTAAGCCAGTCGACCAGCCACATAGAGAGGTGTAGACTGCCAATCTCTCGTTGTGGTCCTCAGGATGCTTAAGATCCATGATGGCTGGAGACAATTAGTGATATTGCATGGAGGATTTCATTGTGAGCTGACATCAGTTAGAGAACCACTGGAAAACCTGGGAGTACTGGTTGGAGTGGTTCTCTAACTGATGTCAGCTCACAATGAAATCCTCCATGCAATCAAACAAAAATCCCTACAAAACCAATACTTGAAAATTAATCTGATGCTCACTAGCGACTGGCCCTATTTAGGCAGTTAACCTGGGGTTCTAGTGGGAAGCTGTGACCAGTAGGGTACAGCAGGTTGAAGATGAGGCAGTAACTCATCGAAGAAGACATTTCTAAATGGTCGCTCTATGTCGTGAATTGACAGAAGTTAGAATTCAAGGACCATTGGATCGGGTCCCAGTGGCTCAATGATCCACGAGCTCGCTAGCCTTGTAACCAGAAGGTCGTGGGTTCCAACCCTGGCAGTGGGAGCGTACTGCTAAAGAGTCCCAAACTAGGCTGACGAAACAGCTGTCCAGTACTCCCAGGTTTTCCAGTGGTTCTCTAACTGATGTCAGCTCACAATGAAATCCTCCATGCAATCAAACAAAAATCCCTACAAAACCAATACTTGAAAATTAGTGATATGGTTGAAAATCCTTGTCATTGACTGGCGCAGGTGCATTCAATCTTTGTGATTTGTTATATTCAATGAAACTCTATTGTTCTTCCATATTACTATTCCTTTTTCCTCACTCACACTTCTGTTTATTATCCCTCTTTATTCTCTTCTCTTGCTTTGTGTACTACATGGATTGTGGCAACTCAAACACTGGTGCACCCATCTGTGGAAATTTCTATGTTGAAACCAGTTAGTCAGTCAGTCAGATTGCACTTTTCATATTTAAAGGTAATATCGGAGTGTGAATCTTCCTGCTTATTTATCACTTCTCAATAATTTGTTATTTTTTGAAACTATAAAATGAATTCTGTTATGTACTCTCGTCGCCAATAATGTTATGGGGTCGTTGCCAATATGTGGTTATAGTGTGACCGAGTAGTGTAAATATTCGCTAATGAGATATAAAACGGACGATAACGTACAGACAGACTGGTATTGCTTAGTGGTTGATTTGTCCTGACTCGAAGGAGGGAAATCAGAAGACCACCACCACGTTCACGAATGGATACGTGTATTTTCCAACAAGGGAAAAATTAACTGTCACACAAGAGTGTGAGTGGAAAAGTACTAAAGAGTACGAAAAAGTGTGAAAGAGTGTGAATTAACTATACAATACAAAAGTCTATACTTGAAAATGACTAATATACTTGAACCACTAAGATAGACAGGGGGTTTTTCGTACCACCAACTGGATTCTGATTGGTTGTAATGTCATGTGACAAAAAGGTTATACATTGTTTATTTATTTGAATTTAAATTTCCCCGTCGATTGATTGGACTGAAGTGTTCGGTATATGGGCACTATGGACACTGAGTTCGAGCCTTGGTGGGAACATCATCACTCACTGAGAAATGCAGGTACATCCAGCTGGCGGACGAGTCCCAAATAGGACGAAATGCGCGTTATCCTGGATTATTCCACTGCTAGTCACCATCCACCAATTAAATTCTAATTAAATGCCCAGACATCGTCGAAGCATCTGCACAAGAAGCCGACATGTCAACCTGAGACCAAGCACTTCGGTACAATCAATCGACGGGAAAATCTAAAATTCAATTAAACGGTATTATTATATACTGCATGACAAAGTTTCGAAAACACCTGATTATTGTTCATAATCATAACATCAATTATAATCACACACGACTTCGAAACTTGAGTTTTATAGTTTTCTTTGTTCTCTCTCCTATTTGTCGTAGGGATGTCTGGGTGGACAGGTGTTGAATCATTCCTATTACACGTGTTTTTGCAGTTGATTCGACAAAGAAAGCTTCCGTTATCCACTTCTCTCTCTTCCCCCATTCATCCTGTTTTATGAGGTTTTAAAACTGTCATCTTATCCTATCCTATTGTATAGTTGTGTTGTGCGTAATTGCATTCAGTGCTTGCTATAGCTGAACTATTCTGCGGATTTCTTTTCTTAGTGTCTCAGTGTAGGGTTAACTAGTCTAGATTTTGCTAGGTTTATGTCCTCGGCTAGTCTGACTGACTGACTGACCCCATTCTATTCCTCTGACCGTATGTATTTGACTTAACAATCATTCCAGTAGGGTATTATTAGATGCTCCACAGAGTCTTGTAAACTAGATGGTGGGGAGGGGAGTTGGGTTCAAGAGTTCACCGACAGGGAATCCAACCCAGACCACTGGCGTATGGCTGGTGAACTACTGCCGCACTGCCTTAGTCTTGTTAGAAAAACCATAATCATATCTCACAACCAATAACAACCCTGGACATTGTTATCTTTTCTCCTTCGCATTCATCATACGTGTTTATTTAAATCTCATATGTGTGTATATCACGTGAGTGAAATCACGTTGCAATTGAAAACTGTGGGGCTAGTCACACACACACTGTCATATACAACATTACATGTGATTAATTTTTGCTATTCAACAGGCATAAAAAGCAGAATAATACTTCCTACTATTGACCCAAGTAGGTCCTTCTATTATACGGGTCTGAAACTTGGCGGATAACGAAAAGGATTTCCAACAGGTTGGAGACTTTCATCAACAGCTGCCTTCTCCGCTAGCTTCATACTGAAGATCAAATGACCAGAAAGAATTAGTAACAAGAAACTCAGGCTGGGAACAAACCAACCAAGAGCCGATCGCTCAATAAATATGTAGGGGAAAATGGAGATGGAAGTATCGGGCGTACGTTGAGGAGACCGTCGAATGACACTGCGCGCAATGCAGGCCATCGCTCGAGTGGAAGCGACGAGAGGATCATCGGTGACAGGGTAACATGGAGGAGATTGTGTGAGTTGCAGGAGGAGATGAGAGATTATGGGCAATTGTGAACTAAGCTGAAGAGGACTCCAGAAAGTAGAAAAAAGTGAAGACGTGTTGTTGAAACCCTATGTTCCGGTCGGAACCCAAGGAAATAATAATAATTATTATAAAACTGTTGCGTCGGTGGCACAGCGGTTAAGACGCTCGCCGACCATGCACATGGTCCGGGGTTCGATCCCCGGCCGACGCACTCCTTTGCCTCGCTAAACCAGAAATAAAGCTGGTAAAGAGGAAAGGTTGGGCATGAGGCTAGCAACCGCATCCTGTAAAAATAAACACTGCTACAGAAAATTCAAGCCTCCAGCTTGAAGCCCTATGTTCCTTCCACTGGGAACGTGAAGGAATAAAAAAAAAATTTAAAAAATTATAAAACTGTTGACTGGGGTTTAAGAGATGAAATTGGCGGTGTTGGTGGTCGTGTCGGTGGTGTTGATAATATTCATATTGGCATGTTTACATGCAAGGACAATCTATTCAACGAAGTGCATTACACATCAATTATTTATCATAAAAAAATGTTTGTATTTCCCAATAAATGAGAAAAAACAAAAACAATGTTTTGTTTTTTCTGACGTTTCTCGATGTTTCAATGCTTCAAGATGATGAAGGTGATGTGGGTAGAGGAGAATGATGCTCAGGAAAGCTTCGTGTGCTTTTGGAAGTGTGTGGGCGGTTGTTACTTCCCGGCTGCCCACACACCGTGGAAGTTGATTGATTCTTCGAGTACCTGAAACAGAGAGAGGATTAGTGTTGCGTGACCACAGAGCCCAGGGGACAACTGCTTGAGACCGGTCACACGCGGCCTGTCTGAACTAGTTTCTTGGTTTGGTTCCGTACTAGTGAACTTACCGCCGGTTACTGACCACCGTAGAGTAAGTCGGGATGTACAATTTTTGGGGTCAACCTTTCCTAACCCCATGTCTCCGGAGTGGAGAGACAGCATAGCTCACCGGCGTGCTGGTCATCTGAGGGAAACACCTTACTGCTGTTACATCCCTGTTCCCCCCTTAGCAGTACGACTTCGCCCTCAGACCCCCAGCATAGTGTAAGAAAGATTCTTACACAATCCCGGTAACTGCTTTTAGTCTAATCACTATCCTATCAACCTTCCTGGCATGGTAGGACCTGCAGGAACATTGGTTCACCTCTGTTTACTGTCTCTATTATGCATTTCTATTTTTTTCTCTTGCTTTGTGTGCTACAAGGAGGGAGTGTGGCGACTTGAACTGCCGCACATTGGTGCAAAGTTCTATGTTGCAAACAGACAGATGCTTCAAGATAGCATAGAATTACTGTCAACTGTCTGCTTGAACTTCATCAACTTTGAAAACTGCTTTCGGAGTCTCCCGCAAACTTTTATAAACCTTATACAACAGCTAACTACATTGATGATGTCGTATGCTAAGTAATTCATAACGTGGGGAAAGGGCTCAGTCAGGCCTCAGTGACGTGAAAACAGGACTTAAGACAAGGCTAACTCCTACTATCATCTATCATGTTCCTGATTTTGATGGACTAGATCATGCGAAAGATCGTGGAATAGCGAGAAGACAGGCATGCATTTATTGTCGATAAGAGAAGACTCTAGAAAATCTGGACATCGTGGCCAGTTTATATCGAATATCACAAACTCGATGATCTATAGGCGAAAATCAACAAGTGTTAGCAGAAAAGACTGACAGTAATGAAGACAGGACTTCAAGTGACCATAGGGAAGAACAGAAGTAATCGATATATATCCGACCAACATCAATAGACATCGGTTACCATAAGCAGGAGAGATCTGACGGAATTCACCTTGTGGCGTGTACTATTGATAAGATTTATCAGTAGTATATGTATAAGGAGATATTTATCAGCAAAAAAAATCAAATACCAGTGAGATATAGATTTGATCTCAGAGAAAGTAAATGATACAGCCTTTCGTAGATACATGGGAGACGTGAAAGGAACACAAAGAAAGACAATATGAAGGAAGGTGATTAGAAGTAGAACAACACACGGAAGATGATCTGTACAAGTGGTGCGGCGTTGAAGATAAGGTGTACATAATTTGGCTGTATAATAGAGATACCAAATTGCAAATAAACATTCCTTTACCAAGTTTTTCGTCGTCTGCCCTTACAACCTGTTTCACTCACATGAAATGGGCAGCATCTGTAAAGCAAGACCGAAGCTTCATAGGCCTAAAATCAGTGTGGAAACCTATTGGACGCAGGATATGAAACCAAATTCGGATTTTCAACACTATTGTCAAGTTAGTCAGTCAGTACTTTTATGTAATTTAGAGACTAGACACAGGACTCATGAAAAGCACTTCCCTCAGTGTGATGTAGACGCCTCTTATCCACAGCTCTGTCCCCTTCGCTGGTCAGGAACGATAAACAACACAGAACTGTGACTTTCAACGAATCAGCTAACAGTTCATCGCTTAACAAATATGCGGAAGGAATTGGAGATGGTTTTATTGATGTAAGTATAAAACTTGGGCACTGTGGTAGAGTATAACTCCATTATAGATAAGATTTTATTTTGATAAAATCACACACAGTGTAGTGTTATGCAGTAATATTAACTGATGCGACCACGTTTCGAGCACAAACTATTGCCGCTCATAATCATATCAAGTCACTACTCACAACTTTCTTGCTTCATTTATATACATGAGTAAAAATTGATGATTAGACATTTGAATAAAAATCAATATAAGATAATGTACATTCAGAAATAATAATATGAGTGTTATCAATCAAACACATTCAGATAAGGAACTTGTTAGAATGTTATAATGTGAATTGAAATAAAACTTTAAGATTATTTATTATCCTCCTCTGATTTGACTGACTGGTGGTAATAATATCTCCCGTATCTCTGGTATTTGCGTTGAGTCATTTCTGTTGCATGTGTTGTTTTGGGTGTAGACACGATGAATCAGGCTGGATTCAGTAATCAATCTCTCTCTGTCTCCACCTACCTATATTACTTTTTAGAATTTTAACTCTGTCCCACCCACCCTATTGTGTGATTGTGTGTTAATGCATGCAGTGCAATCGCTGAGCTTTTTTCTAAATTACTTATCTTCTCAGGGTTAACCATTCTTACCTTAGGTATCATTATTATTATTTCTGAATGTACATTATCTTATATTGATTTTTATTCAAATATCTAATCAGTTCCACTCATGTATATAAATGAAGCAAGGAAGATGTGTGAGTGAGTACCTTGATATGATTATGAGCAGCAAATAGTTTGTGCTGGAAACGTGGTTACATCAGTTTATATTACTGTATAACACTACACTGTGTGACAGTTTATCAAAATAAAAATCTTATCCATAATGGAGATGGAGATAGTTTTCAAATATGCGCTGAGTTGTAGACAATTGTGAGTGACATCATGCTCCAACCTCTCGAGTTGGACGTGATGAAGAAGGGAGCTGCGCGTGAAAGGCAGGTGGAGGATGAAATGATAACTTATGAGCGATTATGTAATCATTTGGGAAGGGCTTCAGGGAACAGGATGAAATGCCGGTGTGTTTGCGAAGACCTCCCTGCCCTTAGGTTCTACTCAGAACCGAAGGGTGCCCATAATGTACGAAGTTTATGTTTTAATATTAATTAATTATAGTAATAAGTCTAACTCTATGTTTTTTGAAATATTATTAACATTATGTCAGTTTTGTTCTCAATCTCCATTCCTCTCCCTGTCTTCCTCTTTCCTACTGTCATCCTGGACAAGCTTTATTGTACCTCACATTATGTTTCGATCTGTAATTGTTGTAGTAATTGATAATAATAATAATAATAATAATAATAATAATAATAATAATAGTAATGGCAATGATAAAACTTTACGTTCTCAATTGTTGTACCTGTATTGCGTTTACATTGTATAATCATTTTTAAATATCACTTTGTTTAAAACCTCCAGCTTGCTATACCTTGTTTCGATGGTTATATTATTATTCCCTTGAATCCCGAGTGGAACATATAGCTCCAGCATCATGTCTCTTACTTTTTAAAAGCTGGTCATATGGTTGACCATAAGCGCAGCTTCAATTTCCTCCTCTGTGTCACACGATCTCTATGTCACCCTTGGAGCTACGATCAACTCGTTGCTTTTTTGCCATTCAGGTTTCACTTGAAGGCCTACCTAGCGTTCTCTATTATTCAACGATCTCCTCAGTATATGATGTCCAACCCATCTGCATTCCCTCCTTTTGTTATCTTTTCTTAAGGCATCTTTTGAAGAAAATGAGTGCAACAGGCTGTTAAAAATGCTTTTGGTGACACCAGCGCGCTATGTTGTCTTTGAACAATCCAGAAGCACTGATTGACTTGAAAATTCGAATCTTGTTCCTTATACTGAGTGAGTGAAAAAGACTGTCACACTGACTGGGGAGTAATCAAAGTATGTCTCTTACCTTTCTGATCCTGGCCGGTCTTGACCTCGTCATCCGTGCTGTTGCTTGTAGTTGAAAGGATGCTTCGTAGACAGGTGAAGGAAGTAATCTCTTTTGCAAATTTCTTCGGTTGATAGTGATTAGTGCTTGTTGTGTCTCTTCTCTATGTTCACTTAAAGTTCTGTCTTCGCTGTTAGCCTCTTATGTTAAGTTGTTCGTTTTGGCTTGTATATCTTCGAGTTTAAGTGAGATTAGACTTACATCATATACGATGTCCATATCGTCTAGGTTGTTTATGTCCGTCGAATGTATTCCTGTCTTCTCGCTCTCCACAGTCTGTTGCATGATTTAGTCCACCTTGAGTCAGGAATATCATCGTGGAGGATATTAGTCAGACTTGTATTATTATTATTATTATTGTTTTCTTTAGTTCCTAGAGGAACATAGGGCTTCAGCCGTACGTCTCCATTGCGTTCGGTTCTCCGCCAACGTTTTCACCTGGCTCTACGTTTGCCCACATGCTTTCATCTCTTCACATGACCTCCTCCGTTTCACCCTCGCACTGATGATCAACTCGCTGCTTCTCATTAGGGTTCCACTCGAGCGATGCTCTGGCTTGTGATGTCACTCACTTGGTGGTATGTTTTCTCAGAGTATGGCCAATCCGCCTGCATTTATTCCTGCCTATTTGTTTCACAATCGGTTCCTGGTTTGTTCGCTCCCAGAGATCCCAGTTGCTGATCTTTTCTGACCGGCCATCTTGACTAGTATTGAGCGAAGACAGCTGCTGATGAAGGTGTGTAGTTTGTTTGAAATGGCCTTCGTGACGCGGCGCCAAACCTGTAATCAGCATAGTAAGTAGCACTGACTTCACTAATATTGGAGTTGAAAATCCGGATCTTATTTTCATTTTCACGCTGAGTACTGTTTATCTCCACACAGACTTGAGAGTAATGAAAGCTTGCCTTGCTTTCCCGATCCTCGCCTTTATATTCTCGTCAGTTCCGTCCACCTGTAGTTGAAACGATGCTTCCCAGGTAGGTAGAGGAGGTTGCTTCTTTCAGATTTCTCATATTTATGCTGATCATTGTCTGTTTTTGTTGCTGTTGGCCGGGAATCTTCATCACCTCTGTCTTCTCTATGTTCACCTGAAGGAAGTCCTATGTTTGATGCTTCTTCTGCCAACTTGTTGCTTTTCATTTGCATATCTTCCATTATGGATAAGATTTTATTTTGATAAATCACACAGTGTTACCCATATCACCTTGATATGATTATGAGCAATAAATTGTGCTCGAAACGTCATCAGTAAATATTACTGTATAACACTGTGAGACTTTATCAAAATAAAATCTTATCCATAATGGAATGAGACCGAGCACTTCGGTCCAATCAGTGGACAGGAAAATCTAAAATTCAATTGAATAACTAATATGACCCGTTACACAAGAGGTGGCTCTCATGGCCCAAGTGGTGTAGTGGATAACGCTTTGGAGTTTGAAACTATGGGCACATCATCACTCACTCGGAAATGCAGGCGCACACAGCTGACGAGTCTCAAATAGGACGAAATGCGCGTTATCCTGGATTACTCTACTGCTAGTTATCATCCACCAATTAAATTCTAATTACTTATAATTGCTGTGAAATTGATGTATTTGTTATTTGGTCATGTGGTACAGTGGTGATGAACTTTTTCACTACAAACGCTACAATTTGAAAAATAGCAAATTAGAATCTATTTGTATATACATACGTACTACCGGTTCTCTCCAGCAGCTAGCCAGAATTCGAGTGTTTTTGAACTGATGATTCAACTTTATTTGCCTGAGTTAAACTAGGTACACTGACGATAAGCTTAGTGTAAAACGACGGAAAACTGTCATTCGATGATTACATCACTTCGATCTGATTGGTCAATAAGCACTACTGGTCGTCGGTGTGAGTAGTCTTCAAGTACTCGTCTCAATCAATTAGTAGTATATGATGGGTGTTCACATTTCACATTTTGTTTGTAATTACTACTGAAAAAGGAAATAGCAGAGAAAAGGAAGTTGTAAGCCAAAATACTCAGCACCGATGGTTCCATGAAGGTTGATGAATATTAATACTACTTGGCCCATGTGGCAAAGTTAAAGTATAGAGACCCAATGGAAGGAGGGGGAAATTAGGTAATGAACGCACCAGAGACCTTTAAACGATTGAACCCCAAACTAGCTGCATATCCTGTTTAATATTCTTACATTTCTTTCATCATTGTCTAACAAATGTCGTATCTTTCATCTAGTTTCACTAATTTCCTCTGGTTGCTCGTTTCAAGATCACTTGTGCGTCTGTGTTCCCCTCCCTCCCTAAGTCACTATTCTTTAACTCACTATTATTGTTCCCTTGGGTCCCTGGTGGGACACAAGGCTTCAACCGCACATCTCCACCGTGTCCTTTTTTCTACAGCCCTCTTTATCTGGGCCCACGACTACTCATAGTCTTTTATTTCTTCCTTGTACGATCTCCTCCATGTCACCCTCGACCCTCAGCCCAGCTCGTCGTTTCTCATTCGGGTTTCACTCGAGCGAAGGTCTGGCGTGCGATGCCATTTGGCGATCTCCTCAGTGTGCGCTAAATCCGTCTCCTACATATATGTTGAGCAATCGGTTCTTGGTAATTCTTTCTGGTCTGCCATTTGATCTTGAATTTGGAGCCAGTGAAGGTGGCAACTGCTGATAAAATTCCTTATTAGCCTGTTTGAAATGTTTTTTGTGACACTGGCGCCAAGTTTACGACCCATATAGAAGAACTGACTGACTTAACATTGGTGTCATTTTTTAAACAGCGTTAGGGGTGGTGATGACATAAGGTTCGGATGTGAAACTCACTAATTGAGAATCAGTTGCACAATAAATAGATCAATTAAACACCGCTTTCTAAAAAAATAGTTAAAAGTTACGGTGCGAAGAATAATTTACGCATCATCTGTCGTATTCATGTGTATTTGGGCGACTAAAGTTATTGTGTAACTGTGTGCATATTGTGTGTGTGTGTGTGTGTGTGTGTGTCCGCGACTGTTCTTCTAATTACTTCAATGACTGCGTTATTCACACCTTCTAATCTTGTTTCCTTTTTTTCCTTTTTTTATAGATAAATCTCCCTCTGAAAGTTTCGATATATTGACGAATTCATCTCAAAATATGTCAAGTTTAAAAGATTGGTTATTCTGTGATCCGGTAAGCGCGTTTATTACATATGCTGCTTTTTTAGTGTGTGTGTGCATATATCATCATTATTTTCGATAAAGATTTTGTCACAAACTAAAGTATCAGTCAGCATATATTTGAAAATCACGAAGTACAATGGGAAACTTTTTGTTCTTGGTTTCAGGACTCTTCAGCAGCGCGCATACATGAGTCTAAAAGGGGTCTACCCCGGGGATCTACTGGTTATAAGGCAAGATGGAATTCAGTGATTCGTGGACTGTAACTTCTGTTGATTGACTGACAGTATAGCGCTACCCCTGAAACACCAGGGTTCGAACCCTAGCAGCGGGTGCGTACTGTTGAAGAGTCCCGAAGTAAGACGAAACAGCTGAATGTCCAGTACTTCCAGATGGTTTTCTAATGGTCCTCTAACCAATATCAGTTCATGATGAAATCCTGAAGATGTTGACAAAACATTTTGAGCAGAAAACTTAATATGCTTTAGGCATATTCGATTCGTCTCTGTCAGACATCAGGTGGCGCTGCAGAACTGAACCGCAATGTCTCCCAGTTCAAAGATATGGGGAATGGTGTGGTTTGAGTGTGTTGACTATTTCACTTATTTGGGAATTTGCATCAACCCTAATGGACTAATGAAGATAGCTGACAAAATCTCTCAGCACAGATACAAAATGTTCGTGTAGCATTCATTTTCCAAATGACGTCATTTCTGGTTTAGACCTGATATCCAATTATCGATCAAAAGACGCTTATGTAATGTGCAGCACTTCATTGTATCCTTCATCATGACTGTGAGATGTGACTGCTGAAATCGGAAGACTACGAAGAGGCTAGCTGTCTTTAGTCATAGATTTTGAAGGTAGCCGTGGAGTTTATAGATAGATAAGGAGGATTAGTCGACCGTTGACAATGTGAGGCTGCATCGATTGAGATGGCTAAGACACGTGTTTCAAATCTTTAAATATTCCCAGCGTAACAAACGCACTAATGAGCATCTTCCTTCTTGGTTTGGAAAAGGTCAAATAAAATCTATAAGAAGTTCTATTTTGGTTCATTTGATTGAAAGTGGACAAAAATAGTGCCTTCAAAGTTGTCTATCGAATTCCATCTAGCCTTTCAAATGGAATTTAGAACCCGTCTTTTAC
>OX235276.1:77217331-77283102 GCA_944472155.2 Trichobilharzia szidati | reverse complement strand
CAAGGGAACGATAATAATAATAAAATAAGAAACATAACTGTGAACAACCACTATATCTGATAGTGTATACAAAGAGCTCGTATGGAGACTGTCAGTGGCATCTACGCCACACTGAGGACGATTTTAAGACATATCGCTAAAAGCCCCCCAAGGTCAACAATGACTGATTCTTATCATCTCGACAACCTTAACCAGGCAGTCTACAACACTACTTCATACGTCGTTGGCTTAAACCATGGTTTTGGCTTAGCTACACCCTTCCCTTTCAAACTTATTAATCCAATGTCACAGCTAACATTAATTGATGAGGCAGGCGATAGCTTAGAATGTGTAACACGTGTCTTGGAACAAGACATATAAGCGAATAATATTGTCGTTTTCAATTAGATCTTCTCCAGGCTTTACTCTAATTTACATAGATTTATATATAAAAATTCTAACTAATGATGGTGATTTTGTGGATCAAATAATAATAATGATTATAATAATAATAATGTGGTAAATGTTTTGAACATAGTTAATAACGATGATTATAAAGATAACAAAATATTGATAATAAAGTTTATATGCAGGTGGCGATAGGAAAAGCAAAGACAGTAATATATGTATATGTAGACAATTCAATAAATAAATAAATTAGGTCAAATCTTAAAAGGCGAAGTGGACAGATAATCAGAGTTTAAATAAATATTATAAAAGTACGAAGGAAATGGAAAATAAGAAAGGGTGGGAGGAGGGTCTTGAATAGAATTCACCTAGGCAAGCAAGGGAGAGACAAAGGTAGAACAAACTTCTTTTGTTGTGTGCAAAGACACTAGGATTGTTCTCTCAAATTCCCATAGCTTCGGCTGTGTAAAGGATGCGTTCGAATTCCGCTCGAAAGACTTGATGGAATGCAATAGATAACTTTGAAGGCGGCACTAATTTTGTCCACTTGGTGACCACTACCAATCAAATGAACCAAAATAGAACTTCTTATAGATTTTATTTGACCTTTTCCGAACCATGAAGGAAGATGCTCAATAGTGCGTTTGTTAAGCTGGGAATATTTAAAGATTTGAAACACGTGTCCTAGCCATGTCAATCGATGCAACATCACATCGCCAACCCCCGACTAGTCCTCGTTATCTATAAACTCCAGGGCTACCTTCAAAATCTATGACTAAAGACAGCTAGTCTCTTTCTAGTCTTCCAATTTCAACAGTTATATCTCACAGTTATGATGAAGGATACAGTGAACTGCTGCGTATTACATAAACGTCTTTTGATCGATAATTGGATATCAGGTCTAAACCAGACATGACGTCATTTGGAAAATGAATGCTACACGAACATTTTGTATCTGTGCTGAGAGATTTTGTCAGCTATCTTCATTAGTCCATTAGGGTTGATGTAAATTCCCAAATAAGTGAAGCAGTTAACACACCCAAACCACACCACTCCTTATATCTTTGAACTGGGAGATAATGTGGCTCAGTTCTGCAGCATCATCTAACATCTGACAGAGACGAATCGAATATGCCTAAAGCATATTAAGTTTTCTGCTCAAAATGTTTTGTCAACATCTTCAGGATTTCATCATGAACTGATATTGGTTAGAAGACCATTTGAAAACCATCTGGAAGTACCGGACATTCAGCTGTTTCGTCTTACTTCGGGACTCTTCAACAGTACGCACCCATTGCTAGGGTTCGAACCCTGGTGTTTCAGGGGTAGCGCTATATTGTCAGTCAATCGACAGAATTTACAGTCCACGAATCATTGAATGATCAACCAGCTTGTCTTATAACCAGTAGATCCCGGGGTTAGACCCCTTTTAGACTTTATAGATGAGCACTGCTGAAGAGTCCTGAAACCAAGGAGAAAAAGTTTTCCAGTGTACTTCGTGATTTTCAAACATTTTCTGACTGATACTTTAGTTCATGACAAAATCTTTATCGAAAATAATGATAAAATACACACACACACTAAAATAGGCAACATATATAAACGCGCTTACCGGATCACAGAATAACCAATCTTTTAAACTTGACATATTTTGAGATGAATTCGTCAGTATATCGAAACTTTCAGAGGGAGATTTATCTATAAAAAAAGGAAAAAAGGGAAACAATATGGGAGGGTGTGAATAACGCAGTTATTAGAAGAACAGTCGCGGGGACACACACACAATATGCACACAGTTACACAATAACTTTAGTCGCCCAAATACACAAGGGATACGACAGCTGATGCGTAAATTATTCTTCGCACCGTAACTTTTAACTATTTTTTTAGAAAGAGGTGTCTAATTGATCTATTTATTTATTGTGTAACTGATCCTTAATTAGTGAGTTTCACAACCGAATCTTATGTCATCACCACCCCTAACGCCGTTTCAAAAATGACACCAGTGTTAAGTCAGTCAGTTCTTCTATATGGGTCAGAAACTTGGCGCCAGCGTCACAAAAAGCATTTCAATCACCAGTTGCCACCTTCGCTGGCTCCACACTCAAGATCAAATGGTAGGCCAGAAAAAATTACCAAGAACCGATTGCTCAACATATATGTAGGAGAAAATGGAAAAGGAATTAGCGCACACTGAGGAGATCGTCGAATGACATAGAGCGCAAGGTCTTCGCTCGAATGGAACCCATATGGAAAACGACGAGCTGGGCTGAGGGCCGAGGCTGACATGGGGGCGATCGTACAAGGAAGAAATGAGAGACAATGAGTAGTCGTGGGCCCAGATTTTATTATTCTTTTTTCGATAACAGCTTGATGCCACACCGTATTTTCAGTACAAGTATGACATTTTCAGCATGGATATCGGTAGCCAAAATTTTGCAGGCCGACCATAGATATCAGGTGTGCGTCGGCAGGGGATCGAACCCCGGACCATATGCATGGTCGGCGAGAGTCCTAACCACTGTCCTACCGACGCACTGTAGAAAATAGGGCACGGTGGAGATGTGCTGTTGAAGCCTTGCGTCCCACCAGGGACCCAAGGGAACAATAATAATAAGTTAAAAAGAATAGTGACTCAGGGAGGGAGGGGAACACAGATGCACAAATAATCTTGAAACGAGCAACCAGAGAAAATTAGTGGAACTAGATAAAAAAAATACCATATTCGTTAGACAATGATGAAAGAAATGTAAAAATATTAAACAGGATATGCAGCTAGTTTGGGGTTCAATCGTTCTAAGGTCTTTGGTGCGTTCATTAGCTCTCACACACACACCGCCCTTGGGTCCCTATACTTTAACTTTGCCACATGCGCCAAGTAGTATTAAGTCATTAATCTTCATGGAACCATAAGTGCTGAATATTTTGGCTTACAACTTCCTTTTCTCTGCTATTTCCTTTTTCAGTAGTGATTACAAAGCAAATGTTAACACCCATCATATACTACTGATTGATTGAGACGAGTAGTTGAAGACCACTCACATCGACGATCACTAGTGCTTATTGACCAATCAGATCGAAGTGATGTAATCATCGAATGACCATTTTCCGTCGTTTTACACTAAGCTTATCGACAGTGTTCCTTATTTGACTCAGCCAAATGAAGTTGAATCATCAGTCCAAAAACACTCGAATTCTGGCTAGCTACTGAAGAGAACCGATAGTACGTATGTACATACACATAGATTCTAATTTAATATTTTTCAAATTGTAGCGTTTGAAGTAAAAGTTCATCACCACTGTACCACATGACCAAATAACAAATACATCATCAATTTCACAGCCATTATAAATAATTAGAATTTAATTGGTGGATGGTAACTAGCAGTGTAATCCACCAGGATAACGCGCATTTCATCCTATCTGGGATTCGTCCACCAGCTGGATGTATCTGCATTCCCCAGTCAGTCAGTGATGATGTTCCCACCATCGAGGCTCGAACCCAGTGCAGTGCCCACAGTTTCAAACGCCAGCCAAAGCGTTATCCACTAGACAACTTGGGCCACGAGATCCAACCACCTCTTGTGCAACGAACGGGTCACATTAATTATTTAATTGAATTTTAGATTTTCCCGCCGATTGATTTGACCGAAGTGCTCCTCGGTCTCAGGTTGACATGTCTGTCGGCTTCTTGTGCAGATGCTTTGGCGACGATGTCTGAGCATGTAATTAGAAGTTAATTTGTTGGTGTGGATGGTGACTAGCAGTGGAATCCAGGATGTACTTCCAGTGGACGAGTCCCAAATAGGACGAAATGCGCGTTATCCTGGATTATTCCACTGCTAGTCACCATCCACCAATTAAATGCTAATTAAATGCCCAGACATCGTCGAAGCATCTGCACAAGAAGCCAACATGTCAACCTGAGACCTATCACTTCGGTCCAATCAATCGACGGGAAAATCTAAAATTATATTAAATTATAAATAATTGTGTTCATTAATTCACAATGGAAAACTCAATCAAGCCTTTGAAGCGAATAATACAGGAGTGATACAAGGCTGACGTTCCATGTGTCAGGCAACTTCTTCGCTACTACCAAGGGGTGCCATCGACAATTATACATCTCATCCAACAGCTGTACGACAATGCTGCATGCCAAGTAATCCACAACGGGAAACTCACGGAATCCTTTGAAGAAGTGAAGACGGGAGTAAAACAAGGCTGGATGGATGGCTGCCTACTATCGCCAATGACTTCCCTGATTGCAGTAGACTGGATAATGCGACAGACAGGAGGCAGAGAGGAGACAGGCATAAAATGGACGCACAGAAAAAACTTGGAGGATCTGGACTTCGTCGATGATACATGTCTAATTTCCCACAAACTGGCAGATATGCACATGAAAAGCAACAAGTTGGCGATAGAAGAAGCATCAAACATAGGACTTCCTTCAGGTAACATAGAGAAGACAGAGGTGATGAAGATTCCTGGCTAACAGCAACAACAACAACAGACAAAAGTCAGCATAAGTGGGAGAAATCTGAAAGAAGCAACCTCCTCTACCTACCTAGGAAGCATCGTTTCAACTACAGGCGGACGGAACTGATGAGGATATCAAAGCGAGGATCGGGAAAGCAAGGCAAGCTTTCATTACTCTCAAGTCTGTGTGGAAGTCAACAGCACTCAGCATGAAAATGAAAATAAGATCCGGATTTTCAACTCCAATGTGAAGTCAGTGCTACTTTATGAACCAGAGACTTGGAGCGTCATGAAGAGCACCTCAAACTATAGACCTTCATCAACAGCTGTCTTCGCTCAGTACTACTCAAGATCAGATGTCCGGCCAGAAAAGATCAACAACAGGGAGGGATCTGGAAGAGCGAACCAACCAACCCAGTAGGAAACAATTTTGCAACAAATATTCAGGAAGAAATGGAGGTGGATTGACCATACTCTCAGAAAACCATCAAGTGACATCACACGCCAGGCCATCGCTCGAGTGGAACACTAATGAGAAGCAGCGAGTTGATCATCAGTGCGAGGGTGACATAGAGATAAAAGTATGTGGACAGACGTGGAGCCAGGTGAAAACGTTGGTAGAGAACCGAGTGCAATGGAGACGTGCGGCTGAAGCCCTATGTTCCTCTAGGAACTAAAGGAAGCAATAATAATAATAATACAAGGCTGACATTTTTGACTCAAGGTGGACTGAATGATGCAACAGACTGCGGGGAGCGAGAAGACAGGAATACATTCGACGGACAAAAACAACTTAGACGATATGGACATCGCATATGGTGTAAGTCTAATCTCACTCAAACTCGAAGATATACAAGCGAAAACCAACAATTTAACATAAGAGGCTAACAGCCAAGAGAGGACTTCAAGTGAACATAGAGAAGAGACACAACAAGCACTAATCACTATCAACCGAAGAAATTTGCAAGAGATTACTTTCTTCACCTGTCTACGAAGCATCATTTCAACTAGAGGCGACAGCACGGATGACGAGATCGAAACCGGCCAGGATCAGAAAGGTAAGAGACATTCCTTGATTACTCCTCGGTCAGTGTGACAGTCTTTTGCACTCACTCAGTATAAGGAACAAGATTCGAATTTTCAAGTCAGCCAGTGCTTCTGGATTGTTCAGAGACAACATGGCGCGCTGGCATCACCAAAAACATTTTTAACAGTCTGCTGCACATTTGTTTTTCAACAGATGCCTTCAGAAAGGATAATAAGAGAAGGGAATGCAGGTAGACTGGACATATACCGAAGAGATCGATGAGTAAGATGGCACACTGGATATGCCTTCGAGTGGAACCCGAATGGCAAACAAGCGACGAGTTCAGCGTGACTTCAAAGGTGACATGGAGGAGATCGTGTGACGAAGTAGAGGAAAGTAAAGCTGTGCTTATGGTCAACCATAGAGCCAGCTTTAGAAAAAATGGAGATATAGTGCTGAAGCCATATTACTTCACTCGGGACCCAAGGGAATAATTTCATTTATTTATTTTTTTACTATAGCTTGATTCCACACCGTATTATTGGTACAAGTATGGAATTTTCAGCATGTGATATCAGTAGCCCAAATTTTGCAGGCCGACCAATTGATATATCAGGTGTGCGTCGACTGGGGATCGAATCCCGGACCATATGCACGGTCGGCGAGAGTCTTAACACCCCTGTGCCACCAACGCACAATAATAATAACAGTATAATCATCGAAACAAGGTATAGCAAGCTGAAGGTCTCAAACGAAGTGGTATCTAAAAATGATTATTCAATGTAAACGCAATACACGTACAACAATTGAGAATGTAAATTTTTATCATTGCCATTATTATTATTATTATTATCAATTACTACAACAATTACAGAGCGAAACATAACGTGAGGTACAATAAAACTTGTTCAGTACGACAGTAGAAAAGAGGAAGATAGAGGGAGATGAACAGAGATTAAGAACAAAAGTGATGTGAGTTTAATGTTACTAAGGGGGGGGGGCTTCACAAACATACCAGCACTTGATCCCGTTCCCTGAAGCCTTTTCCAAATGATTACATAATTGCTTATAAGTTATCATTTCCTCCTCCACCTCCCCCTCACACGACCTAATCCATGACACTCAGATCCACCACATCCAACGCGTAGCTCTCTTCTCCATCAGGTCCCACTCGAGAGGTTAGAGCGTGATGTCACTCACAATTGTCTACCACTCAGCGCATATTTGAAAACTATCTCCATCTCCATTATGGATAAGATTTTTATTTTGATAAAGTGTCACACAGTGTACTATTATACAGTAATATTAACTGATGTGACCACATTTCGAGTACAAACTATTGCCGCTTATAATCATAACAAGGTACTCACTCACACATCTTTCTTGCTTCATTTATATACATGAATGGAACTGATTACATATTTGAATAAAAATCAATATAAGATAATGTACATTCAGAAATAATAATAATAATACCTAAGGTAAGAATCGTTGACCCCGAGAAGATATGTAATTTAGAAAAAAGCTCAGCAATTGCACTTCACGCATTAACACACAACCACACAGTAGGGTGGGAGAGGGTTGAAATTCTAAGAAGCAATATAGGTAGGTGGAGAGAGAGATTGATTATTGAATCCTCCCTGGTTCATCGAGTCTACACCGAACACATGCAACAGAAATGACTCAATGCAAATACCACAGATATGGAAGATATCATTACCACCAGTCATTCAAATCAGAGGAGGATAATAAATAATCTTAAAATTCTATTTCAATTCAATTCACGTACATCACAACATTCAAACAAGTTACTTATTTTGACTATAAAAACACTCGTCTTATTTCCCATCTGATTGTATTTGATTGATAACACTAATATCATTATTTCCGAATGTACTTTACCTTATATTGATTTTGTTCAAATGTCTAATCATCAATTTCCACTTATGTATATAAATAAAGTAAGAAAGTTGTGTGATTGACTTCATATGATTATGAGCGGCAATAGTTTGTGCTCGAAACGTGGTCACATCAGTTAATATTACTGTATAAAGACACTGTGTGATTTATCAAAATAAAATCTTATCCATAATGGAGTTATACTCTACCACCACAGTGCTCAAGTTTTATACTTATACCAAATAAAACCATCTCCAATTCCTTCTGCATATTTGTTAAGCGATGAACTGTTTAGTTGGTTCGTTGAAAGTCACAGTTCTGTATCGTTTATCGTTCGTGACCAGCGAAGAGGACAGAGCTGTGGATAAAAGTCGTCTACAACAGACTGACGGAAGTGCTTTTCATGAGTCCTGTGTCTAGTCTCTAAATTACATAGAAGCCCTGATTGACTGACTTAAAATTACACTGATTTCAGACTTATGAAGCTCCAGTTTTGCTTTACTGATGCTGCCCATTTCAGGTGAGTGAAACAGGTTGCAACAGCAGACGACGAAAGACTTGGTAAAGGAATGTTTATTTGCAATTTGGTATCTCTATTATGCAGCCAAATTATGTACACCTTATCTTCAACGCCGCACCACTTGCGCAGATCATCTTCCGTGTGTAGTGCTACTTCTAATCACCTTCCTTCATATTGTCTTTCTTTGTGTTCCATTCACGTGTCTCCCATGTATCTCCATGCAAGGGTGTATCATTTGCTTTCTCTGACGTCAAATCTTCCTGCTATTTGATGTTTTTTTTTGCTAATGACTATCTCCTTATACATATACTACTGATAAATCTTATCAGTAGCACACACCACAAGGTGACTTCCGTCAGATCTCTCCTGTTTATGGTAACCGATAACTGTTGATGTTGGTCGGATATATATCCATCACCTCTGTTCTTCCCTATGTTCTACTTGAAGTCCTGTCTTCATCACTGTCAGTCTCTTCTGCTAACACTTGTTGATTTTCGCCTAAAGATCATCGAGTTTGTGATATTCGATATAAATCGTCCACGATGCCCCGATCTTCTACAGCCTTCTCATATCGACGCAATGTATCTCTGTCTTCTCGCTATTCCACGATCTTTTGCATGATCTAGGCCATCAAAATCAGGAACATAATCGATGATAGTAGGAGTTAGCCTTGTCTCAAGTCCTGTTTTCAAATCACTGAGGCCTCACTGAGCTTTCTCCACGTTATAAATCACTTAGCATATGACATCATCAATGTAGTTAGCTGTTGTATGAGGTTTATAAATGTTCGCAGGAGACTCCGAAGGCGTTTTTCAAAGTTGAAGAAAGTTCAGGCAGACAGTTGACAGTAATTCGATGCTATCTTGAAGCATCTGTCTGTTTGCAACATAGAACTTTGCATCGATGTGCAGCAGTTGAAGTCACCACAATCTCTCCTTGTAGCACACAAAGCAAGAGAAGAAAGTAGAAGAAATGTATAATAGTGTCAGTAAACAGAGGTGAACCAATGTTCCTGCAGGTCCTATCATGCCAGGAAGGTTGTTAGGATAGCGATTAGACTAAAAGCAGTTACCGGCATTGCATAAGAATCTTTCTTACACTATGCTGGGGGCCTGAGGGCGAAGTTGTACTGCTGGGGGGAACAGGGATGTAACAGCCTCATTTAGGTGTTTCCCTCAGATGACCAGTATGGCAGCTATGCTATCTCTCCACTCTGGAGAGAGGTGGTTAGAAAAGGTCGACCCCAACAGCTGTACATCCCGACTTACCCTACGGTGGTCCGTAACCGGCGGTAAGTTCACTAATACGAAACTAAACCAAGAAAACCAGTTCATACAGGCCGTGTGTGACCGGCCTCAAGCAGTCGTCCCCTGGACTCTGCGGTCACACAACATTAACCCTCTCTCTGTTTCAGGTACTCGAAGAATCAATCAACTTCCACAGTGTGGTCAACCTAAAATTAACAACCGCCCACACACTTCCAAAAGCACACGAAGCCTTCCTGAGCATCATTCCCCTCTACCCACATCATCTTCATCATATTGAAGCATTGAAACATTGAGAAACGTCAGAAAAAACAAAACATTGTTTTTTCTCGTTTATTGGGAAATACAAACATATTGTTTCATGATAAAGAATTTATGTGTAATGCGCTTCGTTCAATAGATTGTCTTTGCATGTAAACATGCCAATATGAATATTATCAAAGCCATCGACACGACCACCAACACCGCAAATTCCATCTCTTCAAACCCAGTCAACAGTATTATAATTATAATAATTATTATTATTCCCTTGGGTTCTGAGTGAAACATAGGGCTTCAACAGCACATCTCCACTTTTTTCTACTTTCTGGCGTCCTCTTCAGCTGGGTTCACAATTGCCCATAATCTCTCATCTCCTCCTCCAAATCACACAATCTCCTCCATGTCACCCTGGCACCGATGATCCTCTCGTCGCTTCCACTCGAGCGATGGCTGGCATTGCACGCGGTGTCATTCGACGGTCTATTCAACGTACGCCCGATACTTCCATCTCCGCTTTCCCCTACATATTTGTTTAGCGATCGGCACTCTCTTCTTGGTTTTTTCCCAGCCAGAGTTTCTTGTAACTAGTTCTTTCTGGCCAGTTATTTGATCGTCAGCAGGGAGCGAAGGTAGCTGTTGATAAAAGTCTGCAGTAGCCTGCCAAATGCAAGATGATGTTACAGGATTGGACTACACCGACTCCTAGATTACAAAATAGGAAGTGAAGTGGTAGAGCACGTTGACCGCTTCACTTACTTGGGAAGTACCATCAGCCCCAACGGGTTGGTCTCCGACAAAATCTCAGCACTGATACAGAGGGTTCGTTTCGCATATGTCAGTTTACGCCGTCTCTGGTATAGACGTGATATCCAACTATCGACCAAAGGGAGTGTGTACTGCTCAACAGTCCGCTCCGTCCTCCTTTACGGCCGCCTGTAAGACCTGGTCATTGAGAGTGGAAGACTTGAAAAGGTCAGCTAGCTGTCTATGATCACAGGTGCCTGCGTTCTATCTCCCGTATTAGGTGGTATAATAAGGTGAGCAAAATTCAGATTAGGCGTCAGTCGAGTGCTAGGTAAGGAGAGAGGGGAAATCAATCGACGAGGCTGTGAAATTACATCTATTAAGATGCTTAGGACATGTGCTACGTATGCCTAGTCATCGCCTTCCTCGACGGGCAATGTTAGCTGATATAGGGTCAGGCTGGAAAAGAGCTAGCGGCGGTCAAACCAAAACATGGCACCAGTCAATGAAATCCACAACAGTTAGTGTAAGCCACGTAGGAAGGTGTAGACTTCCTGACTGGTTGGGGTCCTCGGGACGGTAGAAACCAATGGTTGGAAACAATTGGTGATATGGCTCAAAATCGTCGTTTTCCATGGCTGGCGCAGATGCATCCACTCCTTGTGACTTATGATTTCCAATGAAACTGTTTTGTTCTTCGTTATTACTATTCCTTTGTCTCATATTTCTGTCTACTGTCTCTATTATGCATTTCTCTTACTTTCTTCTCTTGCTTTGTGTGCTACAAGGAGGTAATGTGGCGACTTGAACTGCTGCACATTAGTGCAGAGTTCTATGCTGAAAACAGACAGACAGAGACACGCCAAGTTTCTAATCCGTATCATAGAAGGACCAACTTAGGTCAATAGTAGGAAGCATTATTCTGTGTTTTATGCATGTTGAATAGCAAAACTTAATCACATGTAATGTTGTATATGACAGTGTGTGTGTGACTAGCCCCACAGTTTTCAATTACAACGTGATTTCACTCATGTGATATACACACATATGAGATTTAAATAAACACGTATGATGAATCCGAAGGAGAAAAGATAACAATGTCCAGGGTTGTTATTGGTTATGTCATATGGTTATGGTTTGTAACGAGACTAAGGCAGTGCGGTAGTAGTTCTACAGTAGGATACTCGTAAGCCATACGCCAGTGGTCTGAGTTGGATTCCCGGTCGGTGAACTCTTGAACAACACCCACCCACCCCCGCCATCTAGTTTACAAGACTCTGTGGATCCTGTGAAGCATCTAATACCCTACTGGAATGATAGTTAGGTCAAATACATAATACGGTCAGAGGAATAGAATGGGGTCAGTCAGTCAGTCAGACTAACCGAGGACATAAACCTAGCAAAATCTAAACTAGTTAACCCTACACTGAGATAAAAAACATCCGCAGAATAGTTCAGCTATTAGCAACCACTATATGCAATTACGCACAACACAACCATACAATAGGATGGGATAAGATGGCAGTTTTAAAATCTAATAAAACAGGATGAATGGGGGGAGAGAGAGAGACAGATGGATAACGGAAGCTTTCTTTGTCGAATCAACTGCAAAAACACGTGTAATAGGAATGATTCAAAACCTGTCCACCCAGACATCCCTAGGACAAATAGGAGAGAGAACAAAGAAAACTATAAAACTCAAGTTTTTCGAAGTCGTGTGTGATTATAATTGATGTTATGATTATTAATAATAATCAATCAGGTGTGTTCGACACTTTGTCATGCAGTATATAATAATACCGTTTAATTGAATTTTAGATTTTCCCGTCAATTGATTGGACCGAAGAGCTTGGTTACAAGTTGACATGTCTGTCGGCTTCTTGTGCAGATACTTCGACGATGTCTGGGCATTTAAGTAGAAGTTAATTAGTTGGTGGATGGTGACTAGCAGTGGAATCCACCAGGATAACGCGCATTTCGTCCTATTTGTGACTCGTCATCTGGATGTACCTACATTTTTCAGTGAGTGATGATGTTCCCACCAAGGCTCGAACTCAGTGTCCATAGTGCCCATATACCGAACACTTCGGTCCAATCAACCGACGGGAAAATCTAAAACTCAATTAAATGCATGACCTTTTTGTCACATGACATTACAACCAATCAGAATCCACTTGGTGGTAAGAAAAACCACTGTCTATCTTAGTGGTTCATGTATGTTAGTCATTTTCAATATAGACTTTTGTATTGTACAGTTAATTCACACTCTTTCACACTTTTTCGTACTTGGGCACTTTTCCACTCACACTCTTGTGTGACAGTTAATTTTTCCCTTGTTGGAAAATACACGTATCCATTCGTGAACGTGGTGGTGGTCTTCTGATTTCCCACCTTCGCGTTAGGACAAATCAACCACTAAGCAATACCAGTCTGTCTGTACGTTATCGTCCGTTTTATATCTCATTAGCGAATATTTACACTACTCGGCCACACTATAACCACATATTGGCAACGACCGCATAACATTATTGGCGACGAGTACATAACATAATTCGTTTTATAGTTTCAAAAAGCACAATTTATTGAGAAGTGATAAATAAGCGGGAAGATTCACTCCGATATTTACCTTTTTAAATATGAAAGTGCAATCTAACTGACTGACTAACTGGTTTCAACATAGAAATTTCCACAGATGTGTGCACCAGTTTGAGTTGCCACACTCCCTCCATGTAGTGCACAAAGCAAGAGAAGAGAATAAAGATAGATAATAAACAGAAGTGTGAGTGAGGGAAAAGGAATAGTAATATGGAAAAAAACAATAGAGTTTCATTGAATATTTTCAAGTATTGGTTTTGTAGGGATTTTGTTTGATTGCATGGAGGATTCCATCATGAGAACCACTGGAAAACCTGGGAGTACTGGACAGCTGTTTCGTTCTAGTTTGGGGCTCTTCATCAGTACGCACCCACCGGGATTCGAACCCAGGACCTTCTGGTTACAAGGCGAGCTCGACTTGTAACTCACCGAAGACATTGGCAAGACATTGGTAAAATATGGCACCAAGAAAGATGTGCCACACAATAATAATAAAACCACATGGATTAAAAGTAAAAAATATAAGTAGAAAACGGATAAAGAACTTCATCTGGAAGGAAAACAGTCATGTTTAACAAGTTCAAACAGTATTCGTTAAGTATCATCAGGAAGGGAAGAAAGAAGGAAATTGCAACACGTTCACCATTGATTACGATTCTTGGCCATATCCGAGCTATCTCGCGGACCCCAACCAGGGAGTCGTGACGCACCAACCGATGCTAATCTAGCACGAAAATCCTTCATCCCACGACGCCACGTCATGGACTGACCACCCCCCCTCTGCCTTTTCCATCGCGTCCCAGGGCTAGCGAACAGAGACCTGTACGGAAGCCTCTGGGATGACATTCGCAGCACATGTCCAAGCCACAGGAGCCGGTGTTTCCAGATGACGACACTCAATCAATGGTGATCTCCACTGTGTTCAAACACACGCCGCCGAACCTCAGAATCACCCACCCAGTGATGCCATCGAACGCAAGCAATCCTGCAGAGACAGCGATGATCAAACACGCAGAGTCGCCCCACATCCTCAGCTCTGAGAGGCCAGGTTTCAGAGGCTTAGGGTAATAATAATGACAGTAACACATACATAATTAAGTAATAGGTAATAGTTTATCAACCAATAACACATACCTAGGTAATCATCAGGTGATTTCAGCACATCCATACATTCATGAATTCCTTTATGATAAGATAAAATTTCAGCAATTTGTTGTCTGTCCAACAGTTTTAACCAATTAGGTACTACTGTAGTATCTGGACGATAACAAGGAGCATGTACAGTAGATTGTGATGATGATGATGATGGTAATGATGGCTTCACTTCAAAATTATGCTGTGATAATGACGTTTTTCTTGAAAATATTGAATCCTAAAATACACAATTTTTAAAAAGAGCACATTTATATCAAGTGTAATATTAATTATAAAATAATGCCAATGGGTTTTAGAAAATTAAAACTAGACTTTTACTCAACATTTCGCTGTGTAGGCAAGCCAAAGCTTCTTTAACAGAATTTTTGCTGAAATTCTACTAACCTTCAAAATACATACAGGGGGCCAAGTTAAACCTTAATAAGCACCACCAACTACCAATCAGCGAACGACCTAAAATGGTCCAATGAGGTTCATGCACGGCACGTGACTTCAAGGTTGTATAGCTCTTGATTCGTTTCAAATGCGCGCCCTAACGGACTTACACTTGCAGTTCGAGGAGGATAAGGTTTTGCAGTATTGCCTGGATTTGGGGTTGCTTAAGAAGGAGAGGAGTTTAAAAAGCTTTAGCAGGTCGATTGAAGGATATGTCCATTCGCTGTGCAATTTGTTTGAGACAAGTTAGTTGGTATTAGAGGAGGTAAGCTGATTAATTTTAATATTTCGTTGGAACATTTTTGCTAGGTCACATCTCTCCCTAACCCAGATTTTGTATATTTGTAACTACTGAGTTTTAAAACAGCCGGTGAAAGCTGCAGCTGCTGAAACCGAAAATAGCCTCGTGCCAACAGTTCAATGGTACCAGCACTGCAGAGACATCGCATCATGGGAAATGGAGAGAATTACTTCATTTAAAACAAGCAATAAAGGTTAATAAAGCAGGATTTAATGAATTCATCAAATTTCGGTAGAACTCGTCAGCTGAATACTCTACATACACGGATATATACTTTTGAAGTTACATTGGGAGATATAGGACTGAATTCTTTACATACACGGATATATATAGTTTTGAAATTACATTGGGAGATATAGGACTGATAAGTAAATAAACTACATTGAATTAGTCATGCAGAAAGACAGGTGCGAATGTTTTTTCCAGGTCATGTGCAATTAGATAAGGGGGAGAGAGAGTATGGGAGATCAAAATTAAGATAAATTGCATTACGCTTCAATTACATCACTTAGATAAACAATTAGACATTAGAGAATTTAACAAGAATTGCAACCAGAGGGATGTCAATAGTAATAGTTATAATAACAATAATATAATATAACAATAATAATAATAATAATAGTGTTGAAGTGGGTTAAGATAATGCTACTGATAAAGGATAGTTTTAAATGAATCAAGAATAATAATAATAATAATGAGAATAATAATAGTAATAATAAAATAATAATAAGAGGTAGAAGTGTAAGTAAAACATATTACCATGGTAGATTCAGAGTCACGACCATCTCCTTTTGCACACAGAGACCTGGTTTGTAAACTCGAATTGCACAAGCCTCTGCAATTGCAAGCATCTTCTTGTTTCTTTGTCTGCTGACAATGGTGAATGACTTGACTGCGTATGTATGTGTATGTAGAGTATTCAGCTGACGAGTTCTACCGAAATTTGATGAATTCATTAAATCCTGCTTTATTAACCTTTATTGCTTGTTTTAAATTCGTATCGGGAAATAAATGTTTCCAATTACTTCATTGTTGTGCAGAGAAGGTATCGTTGTACACGTGGAAGAAACTGTGCTACTGAAGAAAAAATACAACTGTGGTCGTGAGCGAGCCAACAATGTTTAAGTGATCGGTTTATATGACACCTCCCTACGGAAAGGATACGTGGAGAGAACAGCAGACAGAAATTCAACTACTTTAATACCTATTATTACCAGACTTGTGAAACAGGGATCAATAGTACATAATGATGAATGGAAAGATTATAACTCGCTGTCATCTCTTGGATATATTCATCACAGAGTGAACCATTCCAGTGATTTTGTTGATCCCATTACGGGGACGCACACAAATTCTATAGAAGGATTTTGGAGAAGATTGAAAAATATGACTAGGGCTATAAATGGATCTCAAAAGGATCTCATTTATAGTCAACTTGATGAATATCTGTACAGAATGTGGTGTGACTATTCTATTGACATTCCTATGCTAAACTGGGAGATGTTTCTGTCATATGTTAGAGAAAGATACCCTATGTAACAGTTTTATGCAGTTTTTCCATAAATATACGTTTTCCTTTATCGAAAATCCCTCTTTCATGTGATTGATCCGTTGAAGGCCGTTCGCTGATTGGGTAGTTAGTGGTGCTTGAAGTTTAACTTTGCCATAATACAGTCAAAGATTACATAAATTAAAATGAACTTTCCTTTGAAGATCAATTGTTGGTAGACTCGGTGCTCAAATTATTATTACAGGAAGAAATACGTAATATCTATGTGATCGTGAGCTGGATTTACCTACCATATTCCCCCCCCCGACGGGGTGAGTGATGGTTTTTCCACCAATAATACGTTTGAAGCAATGGATGCTGGGTCCCAGTCTCACGAGGAACACTATCACCCACTGTGAGAGATGAGGGTGAGGTATACAGGCACATCCAACTGACGAGTCCCGAATAGGACGAAATGCGCATCCTAGATTCCACTGCCAGTCATCATCAACCGAAAGAAAAGGATACAAGGCGACCTCGTGGACTGTTAAGCCACTGCGATCCCATCCAATAGATCATGAATGCCAACTTTTACCAATTCGCTACACATATTGCGCAACCACTAGCCAAAGTTTCATAGGTGGGTAACTATTCGTTTACCTGACTTGGTGAACCCTCTATTGACCATGACTTCACAACTGAATTCCTGGTAACTTCTTGTATACAGTCAGTCATTAGTGAGTATCAGATTAATTTTAAAGTTTTGGTTTATATGGATTTGACTGACCTCAAAGTTGGATCAGGAATTGCTATTACTGGAGCCGATAATTCAAGTTTGCCTTATTACCGAAAGGTCCTGGGTTCGAACCCTGGTGGGTGTACACTGATGATGAGTCCCAAACTGGGGCGAAACAGCCGTCTGCCTAGTATTCTAGTATAATGCTGGTTTTCCACTGGAACTCTCACTGATGTCAGCTGGTGACCAAACCTGAAACAAATCAGACAAACAAACTCGCTAGTAACTGGTTGGTTACAAGACAAATTTGCCGCCAATGACACTGGCTAGTAGTCGTGCTAAAAATTGGAATTCATGGATCATTGGATCGGGTCCCAGTGGCTGGAATAGCTTACGAACTTGACTTGTAACCGGATGGTTCTAGATTCGAAGAAACCCGGAGGGTGCGCACAGTTGAAGAGTACTAAACCAGGAAGAAACAGAAGCGGTTGTCTAGTAATCCCTAGTTTCCTAATTAGTGTTACCTTGTGACTAAACCAAAAAACAAACAAGCAAGCAAAAGGCGTTTTCAACTTACACACAATGAATAATTATTACTCTGAAGAGCAGGAGTGTTTACTCCACTCCTACTGTTATTATTATTATTACTACTATCCTTTACTGAATACACATCACTCATCATATCATAAGTACGATTTGATTTGCATTTATGTTCAATCAAGGATAACCATTGTTTCACTGTTGGATCATGACAAGCGCATTGTTGTTGCAGTTGGTGTTGCTGCTGCTGTTGCTGTTGTTTAACACGATTAAATACAGATGAATGATGCTTTAAATAATCAATTCTAGTGTCATTATTCTCTCCACAACAACCATCATCTTCTTCTTCAAATGCACGTGGTAAACAAATCGACGGCTTATTTGGATCAGCAAAATGACCAGAATATCGACAAGTCAGTCGACCAAATGTTGAAATAAATTCAGTCAATTGTACATTTTCAATGGAGAAGGTGATGAATGGTGTAAAATCAGTTGTTAAACTGATTGACTCAGCTTTACGTAGACAGTCGTTTATTTTAGCATCATATTCACTTCTTGATAGACAAGACTGTAGCAGAATTGATTTCAGGGATTCTATTTTTTGTTTATTACTGAAAGATAAAAACAGGAAAAACAGACGAAATAGGAATTATGGTGATAATAATAATATTTTAGAACAACACATTTAAACGAACAATATTGTTTTCATGATGTTAGACAGTTGGAGGCAATCGTCAGGAAGCCTTGGACCTAGGTTTCGTGCTAGTTGGCACTCATCAGCAAGGCGTATCTGCAACCTTGAAGATACTCATGTCCCTTATGAGGAGATTCGAAACCGCGTCACCCAGTGGGGCTGTAGTCATAGACCTTACCACTGAGCTATTCGGGCTTGTGATTGACCTCCTGTAGGACTGTAGTAGGTATTTGGATTGGACACTAGGAACTAGTGTGACGTGTCTAGTCCTTTCATTTTGATAGAATTCAGTCTGCATTGAGCCCGAACAGCTCAGTTGTAAGGTCTATGACTGCAGCCCCACTGGGTGACGCAGTTTCGAATCTCAGAAGGGACATGAGTTCCTTCAACATGGTTGCAGATACGCCTTGCTGACTGGCGAGTGCCAGCTAGCACAAAACCTAGGTCCAAGGCTTCCTGACGATTGCCTTCAACTATCTAATATCATCAAATCAATGTGCACCGTAATGGCGAGCTACCTAGAACTTAAGTTTCAAAGTCATGTGATTATAATTGATATGATTATGAACAATAAATTTTGTCAGAAACGTCATCCAGTAAATAATAATGTTTCACTGTGTGATACATCTAATAAACACACTAATATGCTAAGGAAGTATATCGCGTTAATCAAGGCAATCTATATTGAGTTCATGCTACCGTGTAAGAGATTACAGAGAGTTATCATCTGAAGTGACCCCAACTGACTTTAGCGACATACGGATTGACAGTCTTGTTGACCCTGAGTAACGCAAATGACACTGTCCTCCTAGGTGAAGAATCGGGCGAAATGCAGAGTCTTTTCGACACTTTGAGGAGCAGAAATCTTCGAGTGTTTGGCATACAATTCACACCTGTGAAATGCAAGACGACACTGCAGGACTGGACTACAATGAATCCCAGATTAAGGATAGGGAGAGAAGTGATTGAGTGTGTTGACCACTACACTTATTTAGTAATTTACTTCAACCCCCAATGGATTGATCAGTGATGAAATCCCAGCGTGGATACACAAAGCTCATGTGGCTTTTTAACAACTTACCTTATCTCTGGCTTAGACGTGATACCTGGCTGTCGATCAAGGGACAAGCGTACTATGCACAGCTGTTTGTTCTATCCTCCTTTATGACTGTGAGATATAACTATTGAAATTACATGACTTTAAGAGGCTAGTTGTCTTTGATTAAGGGGGCGTAAAACGGTGAGTAGTATTGAAGTTAGGCTTAGTATAACATGAGGAGGGAGAGTCAATCTATGACACCGTGAAGCTATTGAAATGGCTAAGAGACAAGCCACAACTCTACTTGACAAATGAAGTTAGTTGACATAGGATTCGATTGGTAAAGAGTTAGGAGGGGGTGGTCAGATCGAAATCTAACAACAATCCATGAATTCTCCGACTGGTAGTCCGAGTAACGTAGGGGGTGGGGGATGCACAATGCCTGGTTGGGATTGTTGGAATTTCAATAACCGATGGATGGAGACAATTGGTGATATGCCTCAAAATCGTTGTCAATGTATAGTGCGGATGTATTCAATCTTTGTGATTTATAATATCCAATAAAACTCTATTGTTCTTCTATAATACTATCCTTTTTCTCTCACTCACACTTCTGTCTATTATCTCTCTCTCTCTTTTGAATCTCTCTTTACTCTCTTCTCTTGCTTTGTATACATGGAGGCAGTATGGCAACTTGAATTGCTGCAGTACTTCTGTGCAAAATCCTACTGACTGACTGGTTTCAACACAGAACTTTGAACACCAATTCAACTTGCCACATTCCACTTACCGCACAAAGAAACAGAAGAGAGTAACGAGAAGTTGAAAAGAGAGATAATGAACACAAGTGTGAGTGGGAGAGAAAGAATGGTAACATGGAAGAACAATAGAGTTTTATTGGATATTATAAGTCACAAGGAGTGGATGCATCTGTGCTATTCATTGAGAACGATTTTGAGCCAGCCATATCACCAATTGTCTCCAGTCTTCATTGGTTTATAACCGTCCCGAGGACCCCAACCAGGAAGTCTACACCTTCCTACTTGGCTTAAACTAACTGTTATGGATTTCATTGACTGATGAAGTCATGTTTTCGTTTGACCACCACTACTAGCCTTCTCTCCCAACCTGATCCATCCTATTTCAGTCAGCTAACATTGCCCGTGGTGGAAGGCGATGACTAGGGTAGACGAGACATGCGTAACAACCTCGTCGATTGATTTCCCCTCTCTCCTTACCTTACACTCGACCGACGCCTAATCCCAATATTGCTCACCTTATCATACGACCTAACCTGGGAGATAGAAAGCAGGCACCTATGATCAAAGACAGCTAGCCATGCTTTTCATGTCTTCCACTTTCAGTAACAATGCCTCACAGCCAGTCATAGAGGAGGACAAAACGAACTGCTGAGCAGTACACACGTCCCTTGGTCGACAACCAGCCGGATATCACGTCTACACCAGAGATGGCATCAGGCGGCATGTGAATAGCAAACAAGCTTTCTGTATCCGTGCTGAGATTTCGTCAGCGATCAACCCCTTGGGGCTGATGCAACTTACCAAATAAGTGAAGTAGGCGGTAGGTAGTAGGACCAGAAAAGGAAGCTTCGATTTGAGGCTGACTAGCAACCACCAACCCGTAAAAGCAACACAAGTTCTGGTGAAACTTTACACTTAAAGTTTGGCACCCTACATTGCAATCAGAACAAAAACGAATGAAAACATAATAATAACAATAATACTAACAGTAATAATTATAGCAAAATCGTAACCAACCTTTCAATGAGTAATGATTTTTCTTTAGAAATATTATGTAATTGAATAAGTAGATGAGATTGTCGCTTGCTTAATAATTCGATTAAATTTTTAAAATTTGCTCTTATTTCAAATTCAGCATTAAGAACATTTTGTTCAAGTAATGGTTTATAATCGTCTAGCCTTTGATCAAGTTGATCTAATCGTTTCACTGCATTTTTTATTCTTTGCTCCATTTATGTCAGGCGAGAGAGAGAGACACAGAGCGAGACGAGGGGAAGTTAATCTGAAATTTAAAAAAAGGAAACATTATGACTGATAAAAACAAAATTGGTACACAATAGTTACAAAGGAGACATACCACACAAGAACACATTGTTTGTGGACGGCGTGAGATACTGTGAGGACGGCCAAGCAGGAGCAGGTGGGTGTTTAAAGGAGCTTCCTCACCCTCCAAGCCTTTGACTTGAAGTCTGATTTACAAGACGATGAGGCTGAGTCAGGAAATACATCCCCATGTTTTCCAGTAGCCGAAACACGTTCATACGATATTCAACCCATTCGGATTCTGGAGAACATGTACACCCTAGAGGTTTAAAACCAGGGTTTCCCAGCTCCTTAGGTAGACTTGCATGTCCACTAATCCGGTTGTAAGCGCCAGACGTTCGCATTGGCTTTGTCATGTTTTTGAGAAAACATTCCAGTGTTCGTGTCTGTTTTTATTGGGTGAAACACTCGGTTTTCAGTTATTAGGTCCCGGGTTTAAATCCCGATCCATTTACTTCAAGTGTACACACATAAATGTGACTCACGGTAGGGTAAACGCAAAATCTGTTCTGGGTAGCTGAGTTCAGAAAACCCACTAGGGTTAATGCGAATTTACAGGTAAATGGTTAATGCTCTCAACTACTTGGCTCTCTACTGTCGGACGTCATGTAAATATACATCAATCTTTAAGTGATGAAAAGTATTTAAATGAGAACTACAACTCAAACTTTTATTGATTAACACACCACACAAACTCTGTACGGTACGAAGTAAAACGGTTTAAGTTACCACTGTTTGGAATAGCATTCAGAAGCAAAAAGCAAAACAGGAAAATGTATAAGAAAGACGATAACTACATGAAGATGAGGCGTTTGAAACTACGGGCACTGGGTTCGAGCCTCGGCAGTGGGAACATCATCACTCACTGTGGAATGCAGGTACATGCAGGTGACGAGTCCCAAATAGGACGAAATGCGCATCCTGGATTCCAATGCTAGTCACCATCCACCAATTAACCTCCAGTTACATGAAGACGAGTTTAAATGGTTAGAATTTTGAAAATAATATAGAAAAGTATCTGTGCCGACTAGGACCTACAGGATGCTGAAAATAAATTCTTGCATATTTTAGGTAACTTGAATCAAAATCATTCAAAATGATGCAGATTTAGTGACTTTACCACTGAAATTTCGAACACACTACTCTTTATTAGGTTATTCATTCTCTAATCGCCTTAATTTTTTTTCTTTTTTCAAATAGAGTGATTAGAAATGACGGGTACCAGAGCAAATTTCAATGCTGAGTCATCAGTCATAGTTCGAAAAGGAGATATTTGTCAGTACACCTCTGGTATAATTAAACAACGACGCTGGATACATGCCACTTGACATACACAAACACCGTAAGAGAGAGTTCGCAGCAAGCTACAACAATACAACGGTTATCCTGGCATAAGATTCTTAGCAACATGACTTATTAGTCAAACAAGCCGTACAAACAGTGATATCTCTACAAAACCTGTTCACTGATGAAGTCAAATGCCACACGTACATGTAGAAATTCACCAAGTAATTTTATCCGATAGCAGAACATGAGTTGAATGCTTACAAAACAAAAATTATTACTGAGAAAAAAGGTGACGGAGTATACTGAGTACTGAAAACTGAGTAAATAGCCATAATATAGAAATTCAAAAACTGAAGTTAATGTAGATTACCGGTAAAGTGAAGGAAGCAATTGCAAAGTAATCAACAAAGATATCTGACTGGTTAAGACATGGAACTTTTTTCATCTAGTACAACACAGACTCTTAAAACTTAGTAAATAAAGTAGTTTTAAACTCTCCACTAATTTTGGCTTACAGTTCTATTATGGGATATGTACGTGATTGATTGACAATTTATATCAACTAGTCAAGAGGGGCGAAGTTAGAGTATCATAGCTAAAGCCACAAGGTCTTCCAAGATTTGACCTTTAAGAACAAATCAGATACAGTGAGTGCCATGAAGTCATTCCAGATAAAACCATGCCTGCCTTTCTGGACTTGGAGAAGGTAGATACAGTATTCCACTTATTCCCTTGGTACCTTTTCTGTAAATCTATACTGTTACGTAGGGTTATGGCTTTGTCGCTTAGGATTTAGGGTCTACGGTTAAGGTTAGGATTATGGTTAGAGTAAGGAATAGGTCAAAGGACAGTGTCAGAAATATAAATAGATCTCAAAGTAATATGACCTACAGTTGCCTGAATGAATGCATTTATGATTTCTGCATAGATCATTTGCGCAGTGGTTTGGATACATTCTTCAAATATGTAAGCGATAACTATATGGTGTAATATCATGTTAGCAGTCGGTCGGTCGGTCGGTTTTCGACATAGAACTTTGCACATATAAGCGGCAGTTCAAGTCGCCACACTCCTCCCACGTAGCACACAAAGCAAGAGAAGAAAGTAGAACTGCATAATATAGACAGTAAACAGAGGTGTGAGACAAAGGAATAGTAATAACGGAGAACAAAACAGTTTAATTGGAAATCATAAGTCACAAGGAGTGGATGCATCTGCGCCACTGAGAACGATTTTGAGCCATGTCACCATCATGTTAGCAACGATGTTCAACTTTCCAGTATGTGAATTCTGATTGGTTGTTTAAGGTCGGTGTCGTTTTGGCTGACACCTCAACTTTGCCTATCTTATTATTAAGCCCAACACAAAGCCAAATCAGTGTGAGACGTTACATTTAGCACAGGAAAAGACAGGAAAAACTATGAAGTTATCTTTTTTAAACATACATGTCATACACCACTGGAATTGTAAAAAGGAGACACAAAACTTAGGAAATCCTTAAAATGTGTTCAGCAACAACAAATGTATCACAGAGATATATTGATTTTTCCTTCTACTTCATAGTCTCTGTAATGATCATTTTATCGAAAAAGTTAGTGAAAAGACTTAGTGGGGTTGAAAAAAAGTATAAGTAGTATTAAGCTCACCATTGTTGATAAGCAAGAGAAAACGCTTTCACAAACGATTTATTGGGATGGAAAGTGTTACGTTTTAAAAAGAATAATGCAGAATTTGGGATTTTTTAAGACCTATCACCGAATGACGTATTCATTTTGAAAAACAGTCTGCAACTGAGTATGTTCGAAAAACAAACACTGACGCACCCAATCCTTTTATAAAAGTGACGAGTTAGCAAAATCAAACCAAGAAAACTGGAGATATAATAAATTACTTTAGCAAGATATTTTCCATTGGCAGTAACAAAGATAATGTGAAGCATAAAGCGTTGAAGGCCCTCATGTAGCTCCTACTTCCGGGGATTGTGGGGTTGCGTTTGGCGAACTTACTAACCTAGAACCTAATACGTTATGAAGCCCTGACCAAATCACGCCCCAGGGTTTCGCACAAACTTAACAGACTTCACTTTCAATTCTGTAGACAGATATGATAGAACAGGTACAAACAATAATGTTAGTCATAGAACTTAATGATCTCGCCTATCGGAATTTCAAATCTTTTCTCATCATAATACAGACAGAAGAGTAGTGATACTTCCATGAAGCACGCCTAAATACCCATCGGAAAAAATGGGTGAATAATTAGCAAATAATGAGCATAGCCATTCGAAAGAAAAATGGAAGAACTTTGGTAATATGACATAATTTTCGCATTCTTACTAGTGTAATTTCGGTAAAACGTTTTACCGAAATTACACCAATATTTCACCTTTAGTAAACTAATGTCCCCTTACAATTTCCCCAATATCCTACCAAAATTTAACCAGTATTTTCGTATAATTTAACCATTAATTTCCCATTTTAACCACTTTTAAGCAATATTTTCCCATTCGACCATCATTTAACCAACACTCGCCCAAAATCGGGCTCATCTAGCCACTATTTAATAATTCTTTTTGTTCAACTGGAATATCTTTTAATTTCGCTAATTGGTGAATTTATTCACGTTCTGTAGTTCACAACACCCTGTATTGAAAAAATTCGCGCGAATGTTACTGAAATTGAAATCAATAGGTGAAAAAGATAAGAGGTAAGACAATGGCTCACACTGAAACTCGAACGGAAATGAGGACGAACCCTTAGGTCGATTCTAGCGCAAAACTTTAAAGAGGGCGCTCTATATTATCAATATCCATTACAGATTTCAGATTTACTGGTTGATGAGAGAAGCCTTGGAGCCTATGTTAATCCTTTTCTAGTAAATCTCCGTGCTTTTCTAAACCCTTCTTGAAGGAATCAGTTGAGGTTGCAGACATCACTTCCTCTGGGAGTCTGTTCCAAGAGTTTATGACTCGGTGCGAAAACGAGTACTCAACAGCAATATGATTTCTTCTTGGCTTTTGAACTCTCCTGCTATGTCCTCTAAGGTGTTTCGACCTGGTGGGAAGGAAAAGAGCGAATAGGTCAGTTCCGTAGTCATTATCTGAAATTTTAAACATTGTAATTAAATCTCATCTGTGGCTACGGTATGACAGGGAGAAGAAATTTAAACTGTCTAGTCTTTCCTCGTATGATAAGTTAGTCATACCGAGAATTATATGTGTCGCCTTTGAACCATTTCTAGAGTGTGTGAGACCCCTTTGAGACAAGGACTGGCTGCCTGGATACAGTTCTCTAGTCGTGACCTCACCTGAGATGCATATCAGGAGGTGAACATATCTCTGGTGATTCCAGTAAAGGTTCTGCGAACTGCCCATAAAGACATGAAACTGCGTGCAGCCACCGCGCAACAGTGTGTTGTAGTTCTTAAATCGTGGTTAACTATGGCACCAAAGTCCGAAGTCCAAAGAATCTGATTTACTGTAGGGTCAGGTTTTTGGCAGATTCTGTATACGCTGTGTATTGCTATGCCTGATACTGTCCTTGGCAGTAGCTTATCTAAGTTAAGGTCATGCTCAAATATGGCCTTGGGGTCGGAGGCCTGTGACTCTTCCACTTTGGGGAGAATGAGCGACCTGTCAGATAGATCAGGTTTGCTTGCCGTGGCTTTCTTGCTCTGTGGCGCAAATGTCTTTTGTCCTTCATGGGCAGTGTAGCCGATGTGTTGTCCTTATCTCGCTTTTGCGAGAGACTACATTACGCCATTCATTGGCGTCCTCCTCGCTAATCTTAGTCGACTTATCTGCCTGCTATCCACCGGTGTGGATAAGGATTAATCTACAAGTCCCTGGGCGACCTGAGTTGCAGGTTCTCGACCCCTGGTACGCCTCTTCTTCGTGCCAGTCTTTCCGTTACTGTCACTGGAAGGCTTATCCGTAACAACTGAAGGCTGCGTTACGTGTGGACAATATGGTGGGCTATTCACAAAACCATAAAAATGGCTTTTAGAACGTTAGTTGGTTTGCGGACAACAATGTTTTCAGAAAAATCATCTGCAAGAGGCTCACCACAGCATTTAGTATCTAGTTAAACATGTAAAGAAATACTGATGAATCATCATGATCAGCAATCGGTGGATTTTTAAATTCATTTCTGCTAGGAACCAGAATGACTGCGAAATAATCCATAAAAAATGATAAACGAAGTATGCAGAAGCAGATACCATCAGGATTCGAAATGCAGCTACCAGCATATTTTCATTATATTTTAGATATCCTTATTTATCGGCGCAACATAGTTAGTGATATGGATTTGTCAGCGTGATCAACATTTGGATGAATATCCACATGTGTACTACAGCTTGTTCGCCATCCAGATATAATTAATTCCATTTCGTGTGGGGTTTGATTAAACAATAGACATGTTCTTGGAAGTAAATATCACTACTTTCTCGGTTATCTGATATCATAACTTGTATGTATTAATTCCCTTTAACTATTTCACCATTGCTGAAAGGAGGCGAATCAGTCAGTGATTCTAAGTTCGAATGAACCTTGGTCTGACGAAATTTGGAGGATTTGTGGCATTCGTGTGTCTAATACATCCCCATTTTCGCCCAAATATTTGTTTAACGATAGGTTCTTGGTTGGTATGTTCCCGTACCGTCTTGTTGCTGATTCTTTCTGACCAGCCATCCGATCTTCAATATGGAACGAAGGAAACGCCCTTCTTGACACTGACGCCGGTTCTGACCTATTCAGAAGAACTGGGTGACTTCACATTGGTTTTGAAAATTCGAATCTTGTTCTTTATGCTGAGTGCAGAACACTCCCAGACTGATCTCAGAGCGATCAAGGTGCATTTTGCATTTCCGATTCTGCCTGGCTTTGACATCTTCATCCGTGTTGTCCGCCTGTGGTTGAAATGATGCTTCCTAGACAAGTGAAGGAATTAACCTCTGTTAAATCTCTCCTGTTGATGGTGGTTGGTGCTGCTTATTGTTGTTGGTTGGTTATCTTCATCGCTTCCGTCTTCTCTGTGTTCACTTGGAGTCCTGTCTTCACTGATTCTTCAGCCATTTTGTTGGTTTTCACCTGCAAGTCTTCGAGTTTATGTGACATTGGAAATAAATCATCCACACGTGAAATTCAGATCTTCTAGAGTCTTTTCATCGGTGGTCCAGTGTATTCCTCTCCCCTCGCTTCCCACAGTCTGACGCATAATCCAGCCTATCTTAATTAGGAATGCCGTCGGTGATAATGGGCAGCCCTGTCTTCCTCTGCCGAATTGATGTTCAGCCCTAATTTATTTCACAAATCAGACCACTGTTCCTGAATAAGCAGAGCCCTTTGCTCAAGCAAACTGCTGTTGCACACTGATACATTAAATAGGGTAAGGGATTTCGATCGACTGACCTCCGCAGACTTAAGTTCGCGAAATCTGCGAAATCCAGATATTCTAGGGTTTTCTTGTCGGTCAAACGCATTCCTATATTCTCGCTATTCAATCACAACATTCTGCAAGGTCCACCAAATTTGTGAATAGCATCAGTGATAGTATTCAGCCTTCTATTACTCCTGTGCTTACTTCGAACGCCTCGCTGAGTTTTCGTTGTGGATCACCTGACAGGCGTCATTATCACGCGCGATTTCGATCAAACGTTACAATCTCTCCCCATAACGTGGCTATATTCTTACCGATTTCTCGAATATCGTAGTGGATATTATACTACTCCTCAACTTTAACTTATATTGGCTGCTACCCCAGCTTCCAATTACGCAGATATATCACCGCTAGTTATCAAGTTTGGATCCACTCCTTCGCAGTGCTCATCCTCCTTTTTGTAATCTAAGAACAACGTCACACTAAAGAAAACTATAGAGAAGTTCATTATTTTGTGGTTTATAAATCAGGATCAATTTTCAGGAAAATTGGTTTCTATATAGTCTGTATTTTACGGTTTAATACTTTTGTCGATTTATTGTTTATTTATGAGCAATAAAATCCATACCGTGCCTATAGTAGTTCTAAGTCTGTATATCCACTCAATATATTATTTGTCCATATACCTGTTTTCGATTTAGCTCAGCTTGTACTTCAAACCATACTGATCTGTGTTCAACAATGACTCAGTGTAATAAACGAGTACTTTCTTTACGTAAGAATAGTTTAGGTCACTCGGCTAAGAAGATACGTACATCCCTACACGTTCCACCTAGCCTCGACAACGTCCCCGAAGTCATTGTGTCCGATTTGTCATCAGAGATATACGCAACTCCTAAACAAAATAATTTGGACCTTATTTCTCTAGGAAACTCTGTGAAGGAATTCAATGAGAATATAAACACCATTAAGCCGTTACTGATTCTTTGAAACCCAACTCACGATACCGATCCGGAAAGTCTGCTGAAGTCTGAGCGTATGTTAGACTTTATAGCCAATGAAGTGACTAAACGAATCATGTCTTCGTACAACGTTCTCGCATACAATCTGCCTGATCGGACGCCTCTGGAAAAATCAAAGTGACATGTCTCCAAGCGTGCGGCATGCCATCAGCGAACTGCCACCTAATCAGGCTCAGGAAAAAATCAGGAAATTATACTCGTCCTGTGCTGTTTAAATTCAGTAGTCCTAATGATGCTAGGAAATTCCAGTCGTCTAACAAGCTAATTAGTTCATCTACACCTTATGGTAACGTTAAACTTACTCATGACCTAACCCTATGTCAAAGACGTAGTCACGCAAGTGTATCAAGTCTCGCAAACACATACGTAACTGCAGAATGTCCTACAGAAGACTCTCTCGCTCTACATTTAAGTAAACCTAATGTTACGGACACGCATGAAAACGAAATACTTTTAAGTAATAAAGCTTTACCTAGTAAACCCAACAGTGAAGCAAATATGGCCATAGACTTAGATGCATCTTTAGAGTTATGCTCGCTAGACACATCACCATCAGCTGCTAATACCACTACCGATGTCACACAAAAGGCTAAGCTTGAGAATGTAGCATTCAATATAACCTCCCCGAGTAGCACTCAGACTAGTGTGCACACAAAACGAAGTAAAACAACCCTGCCATCCAGAATACCTGTACTCAAACCCGTCACTGATAGGTTTCCCAGCAGTAAACCAAATAACACTAACTTAAGCGACTCAAATCCTACCATTAACTCAGGGAAGCTGAATAAGTCTTCATGCCACCATAAATATAACGTCAATGAAAAGAGAGGTCACCCGCCAATTCATCCAACATCGAACAAATCTTCATCCGATACACACAACAGATGCTATATGTATAGGCACCCTAAAAATAAGTTGAAACCCTACGGGCAGGCATACATCTACCCCGACACAACTCTCCTATCTTTGGCTAATGTAGATAAAAGTTTGACCCAGAGACCCCCACAACAAGGAACGAGTGGGTTAGGCTTCTTTCCTAAAAGTGGCCATCTGACTTACCACATCCCCGACAACCACCCAAGGTCATTGATGGACTAATATTTACGAAAATAACTCAAAAACACAAAATATCGGTCATAACTGCTATGCACGTGACTTTACTCCAGCATACTATCCACAAGAAATACCTACCTCCCCTTCATCCAATCTAAATTTTCTCAGCCAAGACGACATTTCAGCCTCAATATTGACGCAAATAGCACACATGCTGTCAAGCCACTTATCACCGGAGGGGCGGGTGATGCATTGAAGCCACGGTATTATGAACACCTCACACCCACCGGGGTAACCAACGATCGCACATCTCTCTGTGCTGATACAGGTGTAGTGCACTTTTCCAGCACTGCCAGTACGTTGCCACCATCTGAGTTAGCATTCATCAAACAATCTGCTTTAGACGCTATAAACCTTGAGGAAAACTTTTTTAAAGATAAATGCGATTTCATCGTCACCCCTAACTCTCTCATTCTGTCTCATCAATGCTCGCTCCTTACTTAACAAGATGTTTGACTTCACGACATTATCCTTAATTTCCAACCCGTCTCTCATAATGATTACTGAAACATGGTGCACTCCTCGGATTTGCGATAAAGATATTTCTATTGATAACTATTACGCATTCAGAGGTGACAGAAACCATGTCAGAGGAGGATGTGCTATATATATCAGGTTCGATATTAAGGCCACACAGTGCTTCTACCCAGAGCTCATCACAGATAATGACTCAGTATGGGCTATTCTAAGGCCACCTCACTCCAATTCCTATCTTATAGGTTGCATCTATCATCCCCCATGCTCAACTGTTGAAGGTGATATGAAGCTCACTAGCACTTTCGCTTACGCCACTTCACTACCTCACACGGCTAAAATTATATGTGGGGACTTTAATATGCTTGAAGTAGTCTGGCAACCACTTTCCTCACCAAAACGGTATCATGAATTTTTTAACATAATAGAAACAAAAGACTGGCAACAACACGTACAGCATCCTACCAGGCTATCTAAGATTTTAGATTTAGTTTTCACTAATGGTATCATCCCCACTACCCTTCGAGTAGGTTAAGAGTTTCCTGGTAGCGACCACAGAGTAGTGTTAGGTACATTCAATATTTGCACTAGCATGAGTGCGACAATAAGTGCCAACAAAGTATTACTCAGGGGTTACAGACACGCTCAGTGGGATGACCTGAAACCATACCTACGCACCCTAGACTGGGGACCATACTTTACATGCAGCTCGGCTATAGAGGCAAACAACTTACTCTACGAGAACCTAGGATTTGCACATGACTTCATCGCTCCAGCAAGACCTGTGAAAACGAGACCTAAACAGCCTGACTTCATCCCCGTAAAGATTCGAAACCGACTGCGTAAGCATGCTAGGCAATTCTACAGATGTAGTGACTTTTCATCACTCATTACATTCAAACAAACTTATGATTCATACAAATCTAATCAGTTATCTGAGTCCATCAAACTAGAACGCATCCTCCTTTCACGGCCCGATAATACAGAGGCATTGGTAAAACTAATTAAGTCACGAATTAACAACAACAGAATAAGTATCCCAACTTATTACTAGATGGAGAAAAACTACACGAAGACCCACAGGAGATATGCGAGTTATTCAGCTTCCACTTTTCTAGCTACTTTACTAACGAAGAAACAGCAGGTAGTCTTGATGTTCCTATAATACCATATCACTTTTTGGGTAATATAACATTTACCCAGCAAAAGATTTCCTCCGCTATAGGATCCCTCCGGACATCATATAAAGCTGGACCTGATGGAATTCCATCTATCTTGTTAAAAAGAGGTGGTGAGGACATACCCATTATCCTCCTAAAGTTTTTCAATCTGTCCTTAAATAATGGCAGTTACCCAGAGTGCTGAAAGCTGTCGTATAAAACCCCTAGGCACAAACTAGGACCAACTTCTAATATCGAAAACTACAGACCCATCAATATCACGTCAGTAGTTTCTAGGGTTATGGAAAAAGTTATAGGACAAGATATTGCTTCATACCTCCAACTTCACAAATTGTTTACTCCAGCACAACACGGCTTCTTGAAAAGTCGATCATGCTCCACCTGCCTGCTTGACTACTTTGATGATGTTACTGCTAAGCGTGATCATGGTTTGCTTGTCACAACTCTCTTCTTTGATTTCAAAAAAGCCTTTGATAAAGTCCCACACAAGAGACTAATCCTTAAGCTAAAGTCGTACGGGTTCCAGGACCCCTTGTTATCCTGGCTCATTTCTTTCTTGGAAGATAGTTCCCAAGTTGTGAAATTTGCAAATAATTACTCGTCACTTAGACCTATACGAAGTGGAGTGATTCAGGGTAGTGTACTAGGTCCACTGCTTTTCGTAATTTACATTAACGACATCTGCAGCGTAATCAAGCATGGCACCCCGTGCCTCTTTGCCGACGACTTAAAGGTTGTATACAGCTTCCCCTATTCTACACTGAACGAGGGATTCACACATATTCAAGATGATCTGGATAGGCTACATAACTGGAGCACTGATTGGCAACTGCCATTCAATTCTGATAATTATTACGTCCTATACTTCAATAACTCACATCCAAATTTCAGGTTACACCTGGGTGACTCTTCTCTTCAAACCCTCAATTCCATAAAAGACCTGGGAGTTACCTACTTATGGAACTTAACATTCAGTCAGTACGCAAAAGCACTTGTTTCTAAATGCCAAAGACTCACAGGCTTGTTACACCGAAAAATGTACATAACTGAGGCTTAAGTCCTTTTTATACAAAGTCATGGTTTGTCCAGTAATTGAATACTGCACAATTGTCTTCGGCTTCATGCATGGGTATGATAGGGTTCGCATTTAAAATATTCAGCGAAGTTTTACACGACGCCTATTACACAAACATGAAGGACTGACTAACGCGGATAGGTGCGAAATATATGGACTTCAGCCACTTTGGTTAAGGCGCCTGAAACTCAACCTTACATTCCTTTTTCGCCTTTTACATGGTTACATCGAAAGCGGTAATTCAATAGCTTTCAACAATTTAACCACATATACTCTAAGGAATCATGAAAATACTTTATCCGTAACCCGGTACAGGACAAAACTGCGATCACGTTTCTTTAAAATGCAGTACAGTGCATTATGGAACGAACTTCCACTTACTGTACGTAGTTGCCGATCTCCTACTGAATTCCAGCGTCTACTTAACGAGTTCTTGTCAACAAAAGAGCTTCGGTCTACTTATCCATACTTTACCCATATGGGCTGTCCATCAAACTTTGGTACTCGAGACCCCAGTGCAATACCCTAAATTTGAGGAAACTCATTTGCCCCACCAACCGTACCGCACCTAAAACGTGATGAAACCAACCCAATTTCTCCAACATGCCTTGATCTTAGGTTCGGTTATTCAGCTTATTATAGATCTTATCAATATTTCATCAATCGGGTTTATAAACTCATAAGAATATCTATAATTATCCTCGACGTATAATCTCAAATTAGCTGTAATAGTATTGTTTTCATAATATAAGCAAACTGGTACTTTGTAATGTCTAAAGCATGCCATATGAAAAGTGGTCATGAAAACCTAGCAATAATAAGCCCAGCCAACCAACCATTTTCCTCAAGTTCATTTGACCTACCCTTATCCCTAATCGTACCACTACTCACTTCACTCTAATCAGTAGATTATGACTTAATTTGTTCCGGTACTCAAAACTCTTATACTTTTTACCTTTTAAGACTTTTTAACTACTAACTGCGCAGCAACCGTTCAACCAACTCACTGATTTTCTGTTCACTGTAATCTTCAATAAGTTCGTCAGTATAAGTATTTCCAAAGACAATTACATTAGCAACCATATCTTTTAATATTTTACATATATGCTTATATTATTAGTACAATTTTTGAGTTGAAATGATTATCTTCAGTCAACACTTACCCATTTTCATATAATTTTCTAAAAAATTCATATTGTTGAGATTATGTGGTATTTTTCCATTATATAGTTGATGAGTCACTTTGCAATGTATATCGCACACCATATAAAATCGGTCATGAAAATTAAGCATAACAAGTTCTGCTAACGGTTGCCTTACTCAGAACCACTTTGCATAACTTTATCACTAATTGTTCCACTACTCATATCACTCTGCTAAATAGAATATAACTTAGTTGTTCTAATATTAGCTATTTTTATACTTCACAACTCTTAAGGGAAACCTAATTTCTTAGTCTTTTGTAGTAACCCACTTGTTCGCTAGTACGATGATAATATTGCTAAGAATGTCCTCTGGTGTTGTTGTGCCATGTGACCTAGTGGGAAGTACTTGTCATGAAAGTTGTTAATGTGCAGCATACTGTTTGATTGGGACGGAGTCAAAGCAATCCAATATTACAACTGCAGTCATCGTAAAAGGTCTCAGAGCTTAATGTCAAAAAAGGAGGGAGGGTGGCGCGAGCTGGTCATCAGATTTGGTAGTGGTCACAAATGTGAATCGCTCCGATCTGTAGGACAGCAACCTGCATTATTTTGGCAGCTCGAGAATCAAACATGAGTTTAGATACTGAATGTATGAAAAAATTAGACTTTAAAAAAATTTAAAAAATAAAACAATAAGGACTGTACAGTTTTAGCTTGTAAAAAATAACAATGCTTTCGCTCCTAACATCTACAAGCCTGCTCAGTTTCTTGTCAAGATGCTATCCCATGGGCCATACACAAGTTCGCCAGGCATCCTACAGGACAACATACTCAACAGGTTCTAATCCTTCTAGCCACTTCTCTCTGAGACGTGACTTATATACTTCACGATAATCCTTCTACCTAATTACTATTATGCTCTATTTTATCTCAACTTCCTAGGATTTTAATAAAGCTGTAATTTTTTTCCTTTTTCTCATTTGCACCGTTTTCTCGCGTAAAGTTCGGTTGCTCTGATGATATAAAAAAACAACAACACTCATGTTTGACAATAACTTTATTTTCATAGAAAACGTCATAGTTTTCCATGGTAAGACCGATGTGGTTAGCATCATACATTGCAAATGTGCACTATCATATTAAGTACTGTATAACTTATGCTTGTATTTTTCTTGTAAATATACTTCCAATAATGTATTATTCATGATTGCATTTCATACCAATTTATAGCTGTGCAGGATTTTCTCCTCTTCCTGAAATAGCGTTCAAGCACGTGGGGTCACAGTACTCACTCACATATATGTTGTTTATCGATGGGTCATTACTATCATCAGGAAATGGAACGAAGTATGGGTTGTCGCTCAACTTCGATGGAGACCTTCGTGAAAGATTTACAAATTAACAATTATAAGAATCTGTTCCGATTGCTTGTACTGTAATTCAACAATTTGAACTTTTTTAAAAAAAAGTGATAATGTATGCTAATTCACAATTGTAATTCGTAGCATAATTGATCGTGCCTGTAAAAATGGCATGCATTTCATGTAAACTTACCCGTTTATACGAAATATATATTATTATATATTTATAAACATTTATATATACATAAAAACATCAGTGTTCTTTTCATGTTCACATACTTTGTCTTTCTGATATTCTGTTGCTAAGCGTACTCTTCTATTTACCCCCTGGTCGAGGTCGAACAACCCAACATTTAAACTGAAATGACCATTTAAGTAAATTCAAACTCAAATTCCACGAGCGATCCGATGCTACCATTTGAAGACGCTGGCCAACATTCTGTACAGGGAGTATTCTTGATCTGAAATAAATAAGCAACTTGTTTTCAAACAGTTTTCAATGTATTACTCAACTTACGTGTACAGTCTGCCATGCTGATACAAATGGCGCCAATGGATAGTTCTAGAATAGACCTCGGCCACATTTGATGCAGTAAAACAATCAAACCTGAACCTATCCAGTTTCCGTATCCACGATCAAATTTCCTTCCTATTATAAAACTACGATTAGACTGCTGAAAAAAATGGAATAAATACATCACTGACCTCAAAATAATACGTCAATAAACTTTAACTCAAGGATGCTGTTCACAACAAAGTTATATGGGAGAATCGGCTTCAAGCTCTATTTTTCCCAGATATTTGTATTACATTCATCTGATGTCTGGGTTTTTTGTTAATGCAAAGACAATATTTCTCTATCTCTTTACGTGTTACACAGACGGACTATTTTGCAGACTGTTCCGACTGACTCTAATGTCAGAAAGAACAAACAAACTGTAAATTCAGCATACATCGAAATATGTGTAATTTATATGATAACTTATCCATGCCTGCACAAATGGTATGTTCCTGCATAAACAGGAATAAATATATATCATTATTATTAAGTGCTATGCAGGCACTTGATTATATGCTATTTCAGGAAGAGGAGGATGTCCTGGGAAACTGCAAAATGGCGAAAAATGCAATTATGGATGATACATCATTGGAAGTAGATTTACAAGATGTATAGAAGAAGGAGGTGGAGACTCCTTGGAATGATAGTACACATTTGCAATGTTTAATGACAACCATATCGGTTTAAGCATGGAAACTAAGACGTTTTCGTTGAAAAATAGCTTTGTTCAAACATTAGTTTCGTTGCGTTTTTATTCAAAGCAACCAAACTTTAAGGAAGCAGCAAATATGAAGAGTAAGTTTTAGCTCTAATAAAGGCCTGGGTAGTTAAGATTAAATAGGGCATAGTAGTGCGTAAACAAAAAATTGTCGTTAGGTGGATAGGTGATATTTCAGTGAGAAGTGAATTTAAAGACCTGGAAGAGTGGGACCCATAAGACAAGCTGACTTGTAAGATGTCTCACGAATTCCAGTAGGGTCCGTGGAACGCCATCTTGACAAGAAGCTGAACGGGCTTGTGGATGATAGGAGCAGAAGCAATTTTAAAAATTTAGATCTGTACAACCCTTATTTTTTGTATTTTGTTAAGGATCCAGACTTACGTTTAATTCTCGAGCTGTCAAACAAAGGGTGTGAAGCCTTACACTGCAAAAATATGTGGGAGAACTGACTTTAAGCTTTGTTCTTCTTTGGTGTTTTTAGTCTATCAGCCACAGACCTGGTGTTTTTGCTTATGTGAATACAATACTTTCAAGTTTCTAAATGTATTACACTCACTAATTGGTTAGCAGAATGTTAAAGGGGAGAGCAGCAATGTAGCTCCAACACAAAATTGATTAAAATGATTAAATTATCCATACCTGTGTGATCGATATGCGTTTGCATAGACGAAAGTAAATACATTATGACTAAGGATAGTGTTGCAAACTCTACGTAGTGTTGGGTAGGTGGCAGATGTTAATCGGACAAAGGAGTGAGAACTGAGTGTAATTAATTGTTTGCAGACACCTTGATAGTGTTGCAGATAAAGCTTGTGGTGGTTGAAATAGATTTTTCACCAAGTAATGACTCCAACAGAGGTGACTTGCTGTTAGTGCCAGGACAGTGTGCCTCATTACTGCCGACACAGAGCAAAAGATGTGCATTGTTAACTCCAGGACCTTGATTGGTGGAGGCTCTTCCTCCATTTTGGCGTCAAAGCGTTAGACATTATCTGTGCCGCTTGCATTAATACTGCAGACGAGATTCTGTGTTGGCAAAATAACGTTTGGTCAAATAAAATAGCGACGCAGCCGATAGATTTTGTGGGCCGCGGATTGGAATTCAGTTATGCGTGTGATAGTAATAGTTCTTATTATAGGTGTCAGAGTTATTGTGGTAGGTACTGGTCTGTAGTCATATGTCATAATATTTTCATAGTCACAGAAAGCTAAAAACACCCTTTAAAAGGACTATTTAGCCCAGCAGTTAGTTGGTACGGGGGTCTCGGAAATGGATTTGAGTGTGGTTCAAGAACAGGCACGGGATTTCTGGTAAAGTTATAACATCCCGGTTGATAAGTGTGTGGCCTGGTTATAAGATCGACAGAGACAAAATGACCTAAATTTCTCCCAGGTATAACTTTTGTAACTAATGGACTTGTAGTCATATAACCGGTCACAGATTCACTGGAGTTTCGATCCTACGTTACTGTTAGTATTCTGTCATTGAATACGCTTGTAGCGATTTCCCATCTCCAGGCATTGCAGGGCTCTAACTTTTGTGAACAGTGGATTCGTAATCAGTCTACAGGTCATGTGAAAGGTGGTAGTTTACTCCTAAATGGTGTCTCAATTCTAGCTTCTGTATTTTTAAATGATGTCATAGGTCTAATTCAGGATTTGTATTTTCAGCTTTGTTGCTAACGGATTGCCATTTACATATCCTTCTCAATTTTATTACCATTCACACTTTAAGTGCGAGCGTCGAACAGACACGCAGTAATCCAAATATTAACAAAACTCCCTAATTTGTCGGCTAAATGATGTCTCCCTGATTAACTAATGGAGATTGTGGTCAAGCAGGAGAACCCAAGATAAGCCACCGAACTTAATCCATATTCAGATACACAGGGGTTTACGTTTAATTCTGAAGGAATAAGTACAATCAACCTTCTGGTTCAACTACGAAGCTTTTAATGTTTGACTTTGTTAGGCGCTAAGATTGGTTGTGGCGCGTATCCATCGTTGACATACGTTTTTACAATATGACGAGGAAATCATAAACCATGGCTAATAGGCGGCGTCTTACTGTGTCTGGTGATCATAAACCAGAGGTAATTTGCACAGTGTTGCTAATTGTTTCTCAGGAGAAAACATGTTGGTCAACTCCCACTGTATATCATGCAGCTATTGTGATATTCTTGGAATTCTTTGCCTTCGGATTGTTGACCACTCCGATGATCTCGGTATGACTTAATCATAAAGTTATTTTTCTTTAGGTGTTAGATGAAACATTCCCCAAACACACGTTCCTTATGAATGGAATTATACAAGGAGTAAAAGGATTCTTGTCATTCTTCAGTGCTCCGTTCTTGGGTGCCCTCTCCGATATGTTTGGGAGGAAGCCGTTCTTGCTTCTAACAGTCACTTTTACATGCTCTCCTATACCATTGATGAAAATTAGTCATTGGTGGTATTTCACTATGGTCAGCATATCGGGTATCTTTGCAGTGACATTTTCATTCGCCTTGGCATATGTCGCTGATATAACGACAGAAGAGGATAGAAGTTGGGGCTATGGATTGGTAAGCATCCTTATTAGTGATTTGTTAATCAAATTCTCATTCGTCTGGTTCAAAGATTAGTGACTCAAGCGAATGAACACATGAATTATTTTAGAGCTACTAGTTACTGTAAATCAGACTAATTTACGTCCAAAAGTAGTATATTCGTGAGCAAATGTTCCAAGAAGGGTATTTACTCTACAGGTTCTCTAATTTAAAAGACTGAAACAAAAACTTAGACTTTCCCACGAAGTGGCTCTATGGATCTAAGTGACTTCTGCTTGTGGTCAGAAGCTAGAATGCTCTGTTAAAGTTAGCATTTGCTTTTGTGCACTTTCCTGATTTAATTGATTTCACTAATCTGGTACAGTACTTGCAAATCATAAACTTGATTGCTTAAGATGATTCTGCCGGATTGCTGTTCCTTGACTTGGTTTTTGTGTTTTTCTAGACTTAAATTCATGACATTTTTGTCTGTATCTGGATTTAGTGATTCCTAGTTTTCAGTTCACTTCTCTAATCCTAACATATATGTCTAAAAATCACTTGACCACATGAGAATAGCTTGTGTTGGTTATAACGTATGAGCTGAAACATGTATTGAAAAAAAAAACTAAGCAAGGAATATCCTTTTCGATAATTTCCTCTTCTGACTCTACAATTATACATACATACTAATATACACACAATATTCTGGAATAACCGTCACTAACAATATTGGTGTTTTTAAATATTATAAATTTGTTAAGATCAATGAATTTACAGCTCAAGAAGGACGCTTAATTTATAATAAGCATAGAAATGTAATAGCAAATACAATATCAGGTAAAATTAAGGAAATTTCCACAACTAATTGATGGTCAAGGTAAGGACAGTGTCTGGACCAACTTCTTCTTTTGGATACATAAGTTAGGTGTCTTAATGTGGATCCCAACAGCCTCAACAATATGTAGTAAATGAACGCTTAAGGTAAAGTTACGATTAGTTGGTATACGGTAGATGACTTTGAAAGCCTTGTTAATATTACTGTTGTTTTGTATCTACAAGATAAGGTAGAATATAGGTACAAATGGATTTTGTCTGTTTCTTACTTAACCACACAGAATGGCGTTCGGAAATCCGTCGATAGACACGCCTAGTTGTACGGCCTTTGTAGCTGGTTCCACAGGAGCAGTCAAACTGGTAAATACACATGGATTTTTAAATTAGGCAGCTTATATACATATAATAGTAGAGCCAGAAGAGGAAATTATCGAAAAGGTATTTTTTGCTCAGTTTTCTTTTTCTAAATGTCTGAATGAATGTTTTCCCTGTATGTATTGAAGTTGTCCAGATGAAACTTAAGTTTTGAATGTTGTGTCTCATAGTGTCTAGCCTATCCATCTATACTTCCTTTTACTTAGATTTTTCAACTCAAATTGTTTATTAATAAAACAATTAGGTTGGGTGTGTCCTTTATCTGTGACTTTTTTCTCAAGGCCTGTTTCGAATTCCATTTCTGGTGCACTGGGCCAGCAAGAACAATTTTTTATACATTGGATTCACTGCTAAGGAGACGAGTCAGGAATTTCTGAATATTTTGGTTCACTACAGGGGGATATAAATATGTAATGATAGGTCTGTATGTATGTTGTTTGAACTTAAACAGATCACTCACGTACTAGGCTAAGAGCCACATTTATTATATAGGGGTGAATAACAGTCGCCCCTTGAGAGTGAAATAAATGTAGTACTACTGAAACCGGTGACCGTTGGCAGCAAACCGATTTCTTAAGTTAAAGTCACGTGTCTGCATACATGCTTTCCGGTTGATGCAGGTAATTTTTCTTTAGTAGAGTATAACGTCATTCTATGACGATAATGATAATTAACAAAATGAAATAGATATCGTCTTAGTTGGTCAGTATGTTGTAGCGTCTAAATATTAGTTATCCAAATATAGGTAAACTTTGGATGTGACTTTATAGTGTAGACGCAAGCACTTTTGATCATTAAGGTAAACACCACTGTCCATTTTGGACGATGTCTGATTTTCACTTTTCCTAGTGAAATTCACCGGTCGAAAAACTGCTATAGTGTTTTTGTTTACGAGTATTCTCTATAGCTGACAGTTTCACTTTCACTCAATAGTACATTATCTACTTACGTTTGAACAGTCGAGATTCGCTCATGTTTACAATGAGTCATAAGTAAATGTGTTCCTTTACCCAGATTTTTTGTCTTTTAACCAGAAGCGATCTTATTGTATCTTCTGAAAACTAATATGTAATTTTATCTAACTTTATTTATTTTTTTGAACAAAGGTTTCAGCCACATTCGCAGCCAGTCTCGTCAGCTCACCTGCAATCGGTGCATATCTAGGTCGAGTATACAGTGAAGAACTTGTTGTAGCATTGGCTACAGCTATTGCATTTCTAGATATTTGTTTTATTCTTGCCTGTGTACCTGAATCCCTTCCTGAAAAAGTACGCATTGGTCATTTATGCTCTGTATCCACTCTGGGTGGTCCAAGCGGTAAATTCTCTTGGGGTAAAGCAGATCCTTTCGCAGTAAGATATCATTATTATTATTATTTGTATTATCATTATTATTGTTATTATTATTTAAGTAACAATTTACACAAGTGTTTCTCACCCAAATATAATTTGTCTGCCTTGATCTTCTGTCTGATGGATGCTGTCTTCACTTGGTGATAGATCTTGTATATCGCAATCATGCGTGGAGTCATACGGGCTGGGACAAATGTTCTTGCAGATCAGATCATACCGGAAAGATCGTTTGTGGAGCAGTTAGATCAAAAGTGGTTAGTATCATAGGGTAAATGGAAAGTTGTATTGCATGCGAATATAGATGTAATAATAGTTTGTTGCCATAAGCTGTACAGGATAGCGGGATAGCGCCTGTGAATGGTGGCCATGTGACAGCCCGGTCCGCGCGTGGAGACTGCCTCCTCTTTGTGCGTCGGTGGCGCAGTGGTTAGGACTCTCGCCGACCATGCACAGGCAGCGGAGCAGTTACTCCCTCAAAGCCTCAGGATGGTCGGGGGTGGGTGCCTTGCGCTGCGGGTTGGTCACCCCTCCACACACCTCTTGAAATGCTCCCATATGACCGGGCGTCTTACATAGCCTCTCCTGAGGAAGTCCTACTCACTGCCTTCACGTGGCGGAGCTGTTTTTCACTAAAGTGAGAGGGCGACAGCGGATACCTGGCGCTCTTCACCGGGTTGACTGTCCATTGGATGACAGTCTAGGGGAGGTGGATAAACCCTGATTCCAAACCTCCAACGACTGGCGTATGAAGCTCACTGGAGCTCACCGGCAGACGTATGGACAAAGGGATTGTTGGATGTCCTGGATGTCTGGCCCCATTCAAAAAGGCGTATGAACCGAACTCCGGTCACCGGCTGCCAATGGATAGTGGACTCCCTACTCCACTCCTACTGCCTTGTAGGTCACACTTGGTTGTGTAAAGGCTAGAGCTGCACTCTCAAACAAAAGGCCGAGCGATTCTGGGGACATCACTCGTACCAAATTCCCATGAAACTTCATGAAATCTCTGATCGCCGCGCCTGGGCAGCGATGATTCGAGATGTTCATGAAGCCGGCTCATCCTCCCATAGGAGATAGCCGAAGTAAAGTAAAGTATGCACATGGTCCGGGGTTCGATCCCCTACCGACGCATACCGATATCTATAGTCGGCCTGCAAAATTTGGGCTACCGATATCCATGATGACAATTCCATACTTGTACTGAAAATACGGTGTGGCATCAAGCTGTAATCAAAAATAATAAATAAAATAAAATAAAAAATCCTAACCCATTCTACAGAAGTTCTTAGATGAGAGTAAGGTGGTCTGACGAATCGAATGTACTTGACTGGTCTCAAACAGTTATTGCCTGAGTTCTGAGGTCACGCACTATCAGTTCCTCTTCTCTTTCAGGCATTCCTGGTAAGAATTGATTTCCACTGTGTAGACAGTAGGGTGTGTGGGGTGGGGTAGCAAGCATCTATTCACTTCTATTGGCACAAATAAGTTCTGCATAGTTTATTAGGTGTGTGCGAAAGTATATCCAATATGGTAGGTTTTCAGAAAAATAAATTTTATCAAGTTAGAACCGAAAATCATTGCGTTACTGTTCAACATTACAACTCACAAATGTAATAGGTAGTAGAACAGGCGACATAAATGATAATAGTCCAGTCAAATGCGCTCCAATATTCTGTAGTGTAGAGTCAAAAAAAAGGCGATATAATCAAATGGTATTTTGATATAGATTCGTATGTGTATAGATTGGATGCATGTACATTTCCAGCAGGATGCAAATGTTATCAACAACTGTCTAGGTTCCGTACTGACTATAAATAGCCGACTTGTCAGAAAAGATAAGAAATGAACTCTGGCAACGAAGCATCCAAGAACCTGTCGGTCGAAAAAATATTCAGAAGAAAATGGATATAGTTTGGGCATATGCTAAGGAGACCGTTGAATGACATCGCATGGCAGGCTGTTGAGTAGAACCCGAGTGGGAAGCGACGAGTTGAGCTTCCAAGGATGATATGCAAGAGATTTTGTAGGGAGGAAATAAAAGCTTTTGAACACTCTTAGACCCATATGAAAAAGATTGCAGGGGATAGTGTAAAATGAGGATATGCTGTTGATGCTCTATGTTTCAATTGGAACCTAATTATTATTTTTATTGTTTCCTTTAGTTCCTAGAGGAACAAAGGACTTCAGCGGCAAGTATCCATTGCGTTCGGTTCTCTGCAAACCTTTTCATCATCTGGCTCCACCTCTGCCCACATGTTTTCATCTCCTCTTCACATGACCTCCTCCATGTCGCCTTTGGACGACCAGCTGGCCGCTTCCCATTCGAGTGCCTGTCGTGTGATGTCACTTGATGGTTTTCTTAGAGTATGGCCAATCCACCTCAATTTCTTCCTGCGAATTTGTTACACAATCGATTCCTGGTTGATTCGCTTCCAGAGATGCCTTCCCGTTGCTGATCTTTTCTGGCCGGCCATCTGACCTTGAGTAGTATTGAGCGAAGACATCTGTTGATGAAGGTCTATAGGTTGTTCGAAGTGCCCTTCGTGACGTGGCGGGAATGAGAATGATAATGATATAATTTGATATACATTTAGACCATAGGATAGAAGCGTATATATTATTGCATTATATCTTCATAAGTCTCTAATTATCGATTTCATTTATACGACGTATGCTCCTACGTTTAAATGCGAATCTGATTACTCCTAGCTTTCTCTCTACCCACTCTTACTTCAGTTAATAACATTGAACGTTGAGGGTAGGTTGTGGATAGCTAAGTTTAACAAGTGTTCCAATTAGGTCAATCGATAGAAGCCCACAGCTTGATTATTTCTACACTGTTTGGATTGCTTACTTGAATGAATTCTTCAGTGCGTTCAAAGAAAACGCGTTTTTGGAAGGAAAAATGCACATGTATCAGTTTTTAGTGTTTTCACGGGAATAGTCGAATAATCTGTGCATTCTAAGTCAATCCAGGAGTTCCCCTTTATAAGTTTGAACAGAAATGCAGCAAACATTGGTGCAGGTGCATAATATGAAACCACTTTTTTCCATCAGCTCTTGTCAGCTACGTAAAACCCTGTAACATTGAATAAAAGAAGTTATAATACACTTTTAATTAATATACACTCTGTTTGTCATTGTGAATCAGTTCCTCCACTAAGGATTGTTGTCTAAGTCAGTTCTTGTCGTTATCCTCAATTCAGAGCTAAAGTCTGTATGGTTTCATTGAAAGTTACGTTTCGGAGGTCAAATTGGCTATTGAATCATTGTGAAATTCCGTAATCTCATGCACTTTTTTCAAAATCTAAATCACCTGTCGTTACCATATAAAGATAAGGCTCCAAATATATTGGAATGCTGAGTTATTTAAGCCAAGTTCAGTGAAACTATATCTGGTGCCTAGACAACTGTTGCTATTTTATTTTCGGTATTTTAGACTCGTTTGATCATAGGTGCCTGCGTTCTATCTCCCGTGTTAGGTGGTATAATAGGATGAGCATTATTGAGGTTATGTATCGGTCGAGTGCTAGGTGAAGAGGGGAAATCAATAGACGAGACTGTGAAGCTACATAGACTGAGATGGTTAGGACGTGTGTTACCTATTAATTCCTAGCCATTGCATTCCTCGACGGGCAATGTTAGCTGACATAGGATAGATTAGATTGGAAAGGAGATAGAGGTGGCAGTCAAACGAAAACATGGCTTCATCAGTCAATGAAATCCACAACAGTTAATTTAACCCAGCCAGCCACGTAGGAAGGTGTAGACTTCCTGGTTGGGGTCATCGGGACAGTAAACACCCATGACTGGAGACAATCAGTGACATAGTTCAAAATCACCGTTGTCACTGGCTGGCGCAGATGCATCCACTCCTCGTGACTTCAAATACCAAATGAAACTACATTGTTCTTCGTTATTGCTATTCCTTTTGTCTCATATCTCTGTTTACTGTCACTATTATGCATTTCTTCTACTTTCTTCTCGTGGTTTGTGTGCTACATGGAGTGTGGCGACTTGAACTGCTGCACATCGATGCAAAGTTCTATGTCGGAAGCAGACAGACAGATTTTAGACTCGTAGCTGTGGCTCGTTGGCTCTTTGGTTGTTGTAGTCCCAACCAGTGGGTCACGGATTCGAACCCCACTCCACGCTTCCAGATTTGGGTAGTTCCGGGTGGTATAAACCAGCCTTTCACACACAATAGGTATGGCTCATTTCTTATTTCATAAATTTGCAAGTGTTTATTGAGTAACACTGAAATTGAATGATCTTCTACTCGAAGATATATGCCATTAAGCTCTCTGTGACTTAGCATAGTTCACTTGTAAGACAGTTTTACTTCATCTCTTTGAAAGTAGTACAGAACCAATATGCACATGCTGCTATTCAAGCTTGGGTTAGATTGTAAGCAGTATAGACCGGGGAGTGAAATTTGTTTCTCACTGTTGCACTTAGTGCTTTCTTTGTCTGTTCTGAAAATTTATTAGACTATTTACAGCTGAGATTATTTTTAGATCAGACTACCTAGAAAGATTGCATAAATAACGAATATTATTGATGAGTTGCCGATGCTTCTCTCATCACTCGCTTTCTTCACCTTTGCATTATTATTTGATAAAACACAAACTTGGCACATTGTGGACATCAAGAGATGCCCCACACAAAATATCGTAGTTTGCGAGGGCTGGGATACTGCCTGAAGGTCCAGGATAGAAGTATGTGGGGTCACCTCAGAGCTTATGACTTGAGGCCTGATTAACAACGCAAGGCGGTGAAAAAGGAGCATCAGGAGTTGCGTTCCGATGGTTCCAAGTAACCAAAACAGACTCATACTCCATTTGATGATCCTTCTTTCGGAATCTGGAGCCTGTATGCACCTAATGTTTTGTAATCAGTTTTTCAGCTCCGCTAAATATATATCTACACATGTAAATCAGTCCGGTTATAAGCTCCAGATGTTTGAATTCATCCTTTCACTTTTGTGAAGAACAACTCTTATCTGATAGGCTATGAACGCGTGACCACATGAGAGTATTGCGGGGAGAAGATCGAAGTCTACTCACCTTCGGTCGTTCCAGGTCGTTTATGGAATCTCTTTCTTCACCTACTATTTCTCTATTTATTAGGGAAGATTGTAGTTAGACTATGTATTCAGGCTTCAACTAATGTGCGAGTGCATGGCAACCGCGCGATTTCTCCTAGTGACAAGCTAAGTCTTACAATCACCTTATGATTGTCACTAAACTGGAAGAGATTTGGGGCAAAGTGAAACTTTAAGCATCACTAACTACCAATCAGCGAATGAACTCGAACGCATCAATCACGTGATGGAGGCATTTTTGTGTATGGAACACACACATATTTATGAAATAATGCATAAAAACTGTAGAAAAGTGTTACAGAGGATACCTTGCTCTCACATGTGATAAAAATAGCTCTCAGTTTTAGGTTGGAGTATCAACAGAGTATAATTCCATTGTGGGTAAAATTTATTTTGATAAAGTCTCACAGTGTTATACAGTAATATTTCCTGAGCAATAAATTGTGCTCGAAACGTGGTCATCAGTAAATATTACTGTATAACAAACACTGTGAGACTTTATCAAAATAAATTTTACCCACAGTGGAATTATACCCTGCCACAGTGCGCAAGTTCTGTTCTTATATCAACAGAGAAATTTAACCACATTCTATGCATGGAATTATTTAGGTCTTCTAACCTTAACAATAACCCTAATCTTTCCTGAACCTAGTCCTAACGTGAAAATATCCCCAAACTAACTGTAATCTAACTCGAATCAACCCTAACACTTGTCCTTGGCTTAAACCGTAACTTAATCTATCCCAAACCTAAGCTGAAACTTGACAGATATCCCATTTAATAACATAACACTTCGATGAGCATATTTTATTGATGATTACAATATTATTTGCCAGGTTTCAATAACTTGCTCAGTGAGCGTTTCAAGGTCATTGGTGCGGTCGCACTCCACTGGTAGTTGTTAGTGGTGCTTAAACTCGGCCAAATTCAGCAAAGAGACTGGCATTAATGCAAATTGCTTTGTTATTATATAATTTTCATTCTGAGTGGGGCACCATATGGCTTCAAACTTTTCTGCAGTGTCAGCAATGACGATGTTTTTTTCTTCTGCAGGGTAAGAATGCTAGCAGCACCACCCCTACCCACCCTCTAACCTCCCATCTTTTTCCGGCATTACTATCGGCAAGTAAATTAGGCGAAGTTTAGCATTGCGTTTATCAGAAATCGAAGCATGGACCACAGGCTTGGCTGATACGAACATTATACCACTGGAATACTACTACTGACGGTCAATATTGACCCACAGCCCAGTCTGGTGTAGAACGCCTGATCAACTGACTGGTTTCAACATAGAACTTATTTTCACAGATGTATGCACCAGTTCAACTTGCCGCTCTCCCTCCATGTACCACACAAACCAACAGAAGAGAATAAACAGATTCAAAGGATAATAAACAGAAATATGAGGCAAAAAGAATAGTAGTAATATGGAAGAACAAGAGAATTTTTGAGTTGATATTATAAATCACAAAGAGTGAATGCATCTACGCCAGCCATTGACAGCAACGATTTTGAGCCATATCACCGATTGTCTCCAGCATTCATTGCTTCTTACCACCCCAAGGACCTCAACTAGGAAGTCTACACCTCCCTATGTGACTGGCTGGCTTAAATTAACCGTTGTGGATTTCATTGACTGATGAAGTCATGCTTTCGTTTGACCACCACGTGCTAGCTGTTTTCCATCCTGATCCATCCTATGTCAGCTAACATCGCCCATTTAGGAAGGCAATGGTTAGGCGTGCATGTGTAACACATTTCCTAACCGTCTTAATTGGTGTGAATTCACAACCTCATGAATTGACTTTCAGTCCCTAACAAGCACTTGACCGATGCCTAACCTGAATATTGCTCACCCTATTATTCCACCTAACACGAGAGACTGGACATAGACACGTGTGATCAAAGACAGCCAGCCAGGCTTTTCATGTCTTCCACTTTCAGTGGCCACGTCTCACAGTCAGTCACCAAGGTGGACTGAGTGAATTCCTGAGCAGTACATACACCCTTTGGTCGACAGCGGGCTAGCCGGATATAACGTCTATTAAGCTAGAGATGGCGTGAGTTTGTATATGCCAAACGAGGCTTCTCTTTCCGTGCTGAGATTTCATAAGCGGTCAACCCACTGGGACTGGCTGATACAACTCCCCCCTAATAAGTGAAGTGATCACCACGATCCACCAACCACTTCACTCCCTCCTTTTCTTTACACTAGGAGTGAGTCAACGTAGTTCAGTCTTGTAGCTTCATAATATTACATTTGATGGGAGGCAATCGCATGCCAAACATTCGCAGATTGCTGCTCCTCAAGGTTGTTCAGAAGACTCTACTGGACTTTGTCAGTGTCTTCACCTCACTTAGGAGGGAGGACTATATCATCTGCATGTTCTAAGTCAACGAGATTATTTGCCCCCCCCCCCCCCCCCCGTAGTAATAAGTCAATCCCTGAAGTCAGTTAGGGTTAAGTTCATTGGTACAATACCTATGATGAAATTGCAGAGAGAAATGGGGACAGTGCGCTTGCATCCCTAACAGACACAACTGGTTGTCACCACAGTGGGAGAACGCCTGATTAAGTCCTTCCATCTCTCTCTCCTCGGGGTTTTTATTTCTATCGTCATAAATTTCATCATTAAAGAGAATCAAATGTTTACTCGACTGCTATGCATAAAACATTTTTTTTTATCAGATGTCATTTGTGTAGACGTATTATAAACGGAAATATTGTAGAGAATGAAAAGAACAATTAAGCACTTGTCTGTTTCTTTTTCTGTCAATGTTAACACACACACATAGACAAACACATATGAGTGTGTTTGTACAAGCAATATGAAATAATGCGTGATTCATTATCGCTTTAATTGCATGACTTAGTATGCAAATATTATATCTATTGATTACTATGCAAACATTGAGCGACAAAAGTATTAGTAATGATAATAAAATGCTAAAATTCATACAGATTAATTAGTTAATATACGCGCCATTGAAACTGGAAGATATCATCATGAGGCTATCTGTCTTTGACCACAGACCTTTTCATTCTGTCTCCCATGTTAAGCAATCTTATGAATAGGCACAGAGTATTTGTGTGTTGGTGACACAGCTGTAGAATGGTCGCCAACCACGCCTCATGTGGTCCGGCGTTCGATCCCCAGCCACAGACTCACTCCTTTACCTCCTTAAGCCCCTAGTAAGGATGGTAAAAAGGAAAAGTTGGCTAGGCATGAGGCTAGCAACCCCATCCTGTAAAAATAATCACCACTGCCACAGAAACTTCAAGCCTCTAGCTTGAAGCCCCCTATGTTCCACTGGGAACTTAAAGGAATAAAAAAATAGAGTGCTTAGATGAGAAAGGGAAGTCGATCGATGAAGAGGAGGGCGGTGGTTGTGAAATGACATTGGTTGGTGAAAATGGCTAGGATGTGTGCTGCTTATTCCGAGCCACCATCTGCCTTGATGAGCGAGCGATGTTAGGGTTGATGGTCAAACTAAAATTTGACATCAGTCCATGAAGTCTTTGACAGTTAGGTGTAGATTGTCCTGGTTGTGTGGAGTCTTCAAGAAGCATTAGACACAATATGACGACAAGAGACAGTTGCCGGTGGTATTGGCTCGAAATTGTTCTCATCAATGGGTTGGGAGGGGGGGTAGGTACAAATGCATTTACTTTTTATGTGACCTCTCCATGTGCAAATCCATCAAGGCCCCATGTTTTTTTCTGAATATAATTCTTCTTCTCGTGAATATCACAAGATAGAAGGAAGAGGAGAAAGAGCCTTCCTTAACTTATTATTTATTTATTTAAACGCAGAAAAACTTGGTACAATATGGCACCAAGAAAGATGCGCCACACAATATTGTGTGAGGGCTGAGATACTGCCCGGGCGCCCAGACCGAAGCAGGTGGCTTTCCTAAGGGACCACCCCCCGAGCCTTTGACTTGGAGTCTAATCCGCAAGGCAGCGGAGCAGCGTCAGGAGCTGCGTTCCCATGGTTGCCGGTGACCCATGTGGGTTCATACGCCATTTGATCCGATTGAATTCTGGAGCCCATGTACCCCATGGTAACTGCTTTTAGTCTAACCGCTATCCAAACAACCTTCCTGGCATGGTAGGACCTGCAGGGACATGAGTCCCAGCCAGTTTAGCTTGTTGGGTCACTGTGGCATTCAAGCCCGACCACCACGGCAAGGTAGCAGTTATCGGTCGGGACCATCCTTAATTAATATGAACAACTGGATGTTATTCATCCTGTATAATGTGGTAAAAAAATAAGCAAACGAAGGAGATACAACATGCACTTCTTAATCAATATATGCAAGAAGGTTGAAGCTTATCTCATTTCCTATGAGTTTTTTTTGTAGTTTGGGGAATGATAAAAGCCCCAGTAAATATATGTGTAGCTCATTCGGTTAGGCATATGACTTCTAGTCCTTGGAGGGTTTCTGTGTTGGAACTGACTTCAGTGACTCAGCGATTGACTTGTTAACAGCGAGGGAATAATCTCGTTGACTTAGAATATGCAGATGATATCATCCTCTCTAGGTGAGGTGAAGACGCCGACAAAATGCAGAGTCTTTTAAACACACCTTGAGCTGCAATCTTCGAATGTTTGGCGTGCGATTCGCTCCGGCCAAATGTAAGATGATGCTGCAGGACTGGACTACATTACCTCACTCCTAGCTTAGAAATAGGGAGTGAATTCGGTAGGGTGCGTTGACCGCCTCACTTGTTTGGGAAGTAGCATCAGCCAGTGCCAACAGGTTGATCGCTGACGAAATCTCAGAACGGATGAAGAAGGCTCGTTTTGCATATGCTAGTTTACGCCGTCTCTGGCTTCGTAGACGTGATATCCAGCTATCAACCAAAGGACGTTTGTACTGCTCAGCATTCCGCTCCGTCCTCCTTTATTGGTGGCTGTGAGACCTGGCCATTGAGAGTAGAAGACATGAAAAGATTAGCTGTCTTCGATCATAGGTGCCTGCGTTCTATCTCCCGTGTGAAGTGGTATAATAGGGTGAGCAATATTGAGGTTAGGTATCGGTCGAGTGTTAGGTAAGGAGGGGAAATCAATCGACGAGGCTGTGAAGCTACATATTTATAACAACAAGAACTAGAAGAAATAACATGCATTGTCTCGGAAGGAAATTCAATTCGCCTAGAGATCCAAGTAGGCCGCCAATGATAACACCAACAAGAAGTGGAGAAAAGTAGATGAATTGTGGCCTGGATGCATGGAAATTTACACGTGTTATAGTCTATTACAATGAAGTTTGTAGAAATGATAAATGCTCTGTTATTTTGTTGGATATTCGAAGGTAGTCGGCGAAAAAAGAACACACAGTTCCCTACAATATGCGTGGTCACCTAGCCTTGTTTGTGTGACTACACTTCCTCCGACGCGATTGATGCACTACGATCACTCAACCCCCTGCCCTTGAGGTCAAACATTTAATTTTACTCATCAAAACACAAAATGCGCTGCATAAAGTATCGTAGTTTTTGCGAGGATTGGGATACTTCACAGACGCTCAGATCGAGGCAGATGGTTGTCTTGAGGGGGGTCACCCCGCCACTGGCGAGCCCTTTGCCTAGAAGTTTTGTAACGACAAAAGACACGGCCGAGGCAACAGATCCTTTATTGAGAAAATCAACAGATATTTACATATTTTTATGTACATTATTATTCGTTATTATTAGCAAAGAAACAGCAACTTCGGATTGGCTGTTTTCTCACTGAAAGTTATTCTGTCATCTCTTTTTGGCCGTTTCTCTGAAGGTCAAATCATATACCTGCGAATCGTATTTGTACACGTTAATTCTGCTGTGATTGGTTGTTGAGTTCCTCGAGGTTAGGCTTTGTTATGGTTTTATCTCATGACCCCGATTCAGGACGTGAACATTGAGGTAGATTGATGTCTACAATTTTGCCTGGCAGACAGCTCTCACCACAGTCTGATACACAGGGCACTGAATCAACGTCAGGAGTGCTACCTCCCCATGGTTTCTAATGTTCAAAACAGACTCATACGCCATTTGATCCTTCTTTCAGAATCTGGAGTCCATTTACTTTATAGTTGTAAAATCACGGTATTACCTAAATAAACCTGCATATCCACTATTCTAGTAGTGATCACTAATGTTCACTTTCGTGGGTAACGCCTCCCCCCGTCTCGCGTGAAGGCCAGTAATGAGGACTCACACTTCAAATGATCCTATCACAATTAATTACTGTCTACCTCAAAAAAGTTCTTAAATTTGTGAACATCTTTGATTGAATTTCAGCGTTAATTCATGCAGTCATCCTGGAGACTAAATAGTATCATTAAGCGTTTCACATGATAATAAGTTGTGTCTTTGAATACTGGAAAGTAGTCGATGGAAAATGACCACTCAGTCCCTAACAATGTCTACTACTACACAGACTCAATCGATAAACTTCGATTACTGCTTTATAAAGCTGACATTAACTATTGTACATCAATAGTTAGTCAATAATTATTTCTTATACTGGTCGTATTGATTCGTCATCACGTGCGATCTGCTTTAAATGAAATCATGAATTAATTAATACATTTTATTTATTGATTGATTTTCATGTTTAAACTTTGTTTTTTTTTTTTGCATCAATCTTTAGACCCTACGTCAAATGACCAATAATCATCTTGTCCTAATGATATGCATTACAACATTTCTATCCTATCTACCAGAAGCTGGACAGTATTCATGCTTTTTTGTATATTTACGCTTAGTAAGTTTGTTTTTGTTTGTTTGTTTGTTTTAGTTTTCTTGTATTTACTGTATTTATCATTCTCAGCACATAAACACAGACACAAAGATAGACAGACAGACACTCTCTAATGATCTGCTGCAAGTCATTAGAGTGAAATATTTGTTTCGCAGTAATTTCTTTAATAAGTTTCTTGTTTGTTTTGAGTGCTATGCGTTATATCGATTGATTTACAGATATATTGAACGGTGATTACGTCACCGCCATAACCTATAGTGATTCTGATTAGATTGAAATGAGTCGTCCACTTTGTTAATTAATAATGACTAACTAACTGGAGAGAATCAAACATGCCCTGGATGAAAATCTTCGACCAGAACAGGCTGGATTCAGGAGAAACAAGTCATGCATTGATCAGATCGCCAAATTACGGATCATCATTGAACAAAGCTTGGAATGGCAGTCACCTCTCTATCTCAACTTCATCGACTTTGAAAGGGCCTTTAACAGCATCGATCGAGAGGTGATCTGGAAACTACTACGCTACTATGGGGTGCCACCGACAATTATACATCTCATCCAACAGCTGTACGACAATGCTGCATGCCAAGTAGTCCACAACGGGAAACTTACGGAATCCTTCGAAGTGAGGACAGGAGTAAGACAAGACTGCCTACTATCGCCAATGATTTTCTTGATTGCAGTAGACTGGATAATGCGACAGACAGCAGGCAGCGAGGAAACAGGCATAAAATGGACTCACACAAAAAACTTGGAGGATCTGGACTTCGCCGATGATATATGTCTGATTTCCCACAAACTGGAAGATATGCAAGTGAAAAGCAACAAGTTGGCAGAAGAAGTATCCAGAGAAGATAGGACTTCAGGTAAACATGGAGAAAACAGAGGTGATGAAAATTCCTGGGCAAAAACAACAACAGACAACGATCAGCATAAATGGGAGGAACCTGAAAGAAACAACCTCTTTTACCTACCTGGGAAGCATTGTTTCAACTACAGGCGAAACTGATGAGGATATCAAAGCAAGAATCGGAAAATCAAGACAAGCTTTCACTACTCTCAAGTCTGTGTGGAGGTCAACAGCATTCAGCATGGAAATGAAAATAAGATCCGGATTTTCAACTCCAATGTGAAGTCAGTGCTACTTGCTATACGGATCAGAGACTTGGCCAGCGCGTCATAAAGAGCATCTCAAACAAACTACAGACCTTGATTAACCTAGCTGTCTTCGCTCAATACTCAAGATCAGATGGCCGGCCAGAAAAGATCAGCAACAGAAATCTCTGGGAGCGAACCAACACAGCAGGAACCGATTGTGAAACAAATAAGCAGGAAGAAATGGAGATGGATTGGCCATACTCTCAGGAAACCATCAAGTGAGTGACATCACTAGACAAGCCATTGCTCGAGTGGAACCCGAAAGGGAAGCGGCGAGTTGGTCGTCAGTGCAAGGGTGACTTGGAGGAGGTCATGTGAAGAGGAGATGAAAACGTGTGGGCAGACATGGAGCCAAGTGAAGACTCTAGCAGAGAACCGAACGCAATGGAGACTTGCGGCTGAAGCCCTATGTTCCTGTAGGAATTAAAGTATATAATAATAATATAATAATAATAACTAAATGAATTTTTTGATCAAGAACTTTTCACTGACAAAATAAATAAACAAGCAAACACATCTAAACAGTTTGCTTGCTTATAAACAGGCCAGAAGTCACTTTAGATGCTACTGCTGCTGTTTTATGTCATAATGTATTGTTTCCTTCTTAACCAAAGGGACTAAATATGTTCGTTGTATATCAGCGTTGACTACACATCTGCTTTTGATTCTGTATCCCAGAATTCACCAGATGTTCTGTTATCGGACTGTATACGCCTTTGCTAGCCATGCTGGATAGTGTTCCCGCGCGTACGCGCGCGCGCCTTTTACTAGCTGACGCATGGTATATAGCCAATGTACTCAGCTCCACACGAGCAAGTGAACTTGTATGTATGCGTGTTGTGAAGTGATCCAATGCGACAGTTTGTCTTTCACGTGTTGGATGAGTAGTTTCTTGCAGTAGAGTATGTTATTTGTAGGCTGGCTGGCGGCGAAGTATGTTTCACTGAGAGACTTCGAAAGTTGTCTGTGGAGAATTTCTGCTTCGGTATCACTATTAAATTCGAGCTTCAATATCAGTATCTTTTTGGGGGCGACTTGAACATTATCAGTCGTCTTCTTTGATCTTAGATTCTTGTCTATGAATCTGGGTGGTAATCCATTTTCAATCAAGGTCCCTCAGAGATTTTGTAATTCTTTATCGGTTGAACTCTTCAGTACAAATCTTCCGGATCCTTGAGGAAAGAGAGTATATTAGGTTTCTCTTTCTGTTTAGAGGCACACAACTTTGAAAGTTAATAAACTGTCCGTTTCGTGTAAGCTTTTGGTAGATGTGTAACGATAGAAGGCAAGAGTCAGGCAACAGATCATTTATTAAGGAAATCAACGCATATTTATATATTTTCATGTACATTACTATGGATATTTAAGCAAACAAACACAGTCTTCCGATTGGTTGTTTCTCACGTAAAGTTAATCTTTCATCTATTTGTGACTGTTTCTTGAATGTCAAATCCTCTATATGTTAACTGCATCCGCCTACGCAAAGTCTGCTGTGGTCGGTTTTGAATCAATCTTTGTTCACATTTTCTCACGACAAATCTTGGGAACGTAAATATTGACGTAAATTACTGTCTACCAATTTGGCTAGTAGACAGCTCTCACCACAGATGGATCTTCTTAGCGAGTTGTCTGCATCCCTTTGTGGTTGAACGTCAAAGAAATGAAACTTCGAGTTAGACTCAACTTCCAAGGTGAAGTCGATGTTTTGGCGGGCGTTATTGAAGATTTGAAGTAGGTTTTTTAGATCACACTTCTCATCACAAATAATGAAAGTATCATCGATATATTAATACCAGTATAAAACTTGGGCACTTTGGTAGAGTATAACTCCATTATGGATAAGATTTTATTTTGATAAATCACACAGTGTTGTACAGTAATATTAACTGATGCGACCACTTTTCGAGCACATACTATTTATTACTCATAATCATATCAAGTCACTCACACAACTTTTTTCCTTCATTTATATACATGAGTGGAATTGATGATTAGACATTTGAATAAAAATCAATATAAGATAATGTACATTCAGAAACAATAGTAATATGAGTGTTATTCACCAAATACAATCAGATTGGAAATAAGACGAGTGTTTTTATAGTCGAAATAAGTAACTTGTTAGAATGTTGTGATGTGCTTGAATTGAAATAGAATACAATTTAAGATTATTTATTATCCTCCTCTGATTTGACTGACCGGCGGTAATAATTAATATCTTCCATATTTCTGGTATTTGCATTGAGTCATTTCTGTTGCATGTGCTGGGTGTAGAGTTATAGATAAAAAGTAGTAAAAGCAGCATAATTCTGAAGATGATGTGAGTGGACGAATTATTCAGTGTTAAAAAAAGAGTAACTATTTGTAGAACAGTTAGACAAGGGAGGGTGTGTTGTACAATTCAGATGTCGCTTGGAAACAAGAATGGACTAGAGACGAAGTACACGACACAACAACAGAATGAGTTTATGCGTTTAATGATTAGAGAGTTAAGGTGGGATAGGGTGGTGAATACTAAAGTAAAGTCATAAGATAGATAAAATAATTTAATTTAGTAGATTTGTAAACTTTATAGTGATAAGTTCAACTCAATAAGGGAAAATGAAAGTCAGAATTAAGTGGAATATTTATGCCATGGGAAAAAAATCACAAAAGTACACGAAGGAACCAGTTTTGGTTACCAGGGACGTGAGAGATTAGTCACACACACATACACACTATCTTTCTGTATACAGAGATTGGATCGAAGTCTTTTGATAACATATGTAATTATAAAGTATTGGTTTTGTAGGGATTTTGTTTGATTGCATGGAGGATTTCATCATGAACTGAAATCAGTTAGAGAAAGAACCATTGAAAAACCTTCAGGGAGTACTGGACAGCTGTTTATGTCGTCCGCCTAGTTTGGGACTCTTCATCAGTACGCACCCACTGTCAGGGTTCGAACCCAGGACCTTCTGGTTACAAGGCGAGCTCGTAGACCATTGAGCCACTGGGACCCGATCCAATGGTCCTTGAATTCTAACTTCTACCAATTCACGACATAGCGCGACTGTTTCGCAATGTCTTCTTCGATGAGTTACTGCCTCATCTTCAACCTGCTGTACCCTACTGGTCACAGCTTCCCACTAGAACCCCAGGTTAACTGTGTAAATAGGGCCAGTCACTAGCTGATGTCAGCTCATGATGAAATCCTCCATGCAAATGTAATTATGTTGTCTATACTTTCTATCTATAGTTCGAAGTTTTACAGGAAAATATGTGTTCAGAAATTTTGAAAATTATAATTGATTCTGTTTAGGATGTAGGCAGTTGAAGAGAATCCACGAAATAAAACGAGTTCGTAGTATCTATCTTGCAAATATGTGTTCGTTGTTTCTTTATTCAAAATAAACCTTATAATTCTTCTATATATTAAACCTGCGAGGAGTAGCTATGGCTCATTAGTCTAATCTCTCGAAAACTCGAACAGCTTATCCACAGATTCCGCTTTCATTTTAACTATCAATGGTGTTAATTAATTGGTGGATGGTGACTAGCAGTGGAATCCAGGATAACGCTCATTTGTTCCTATTTGGCACTCGTCCGCCAGCTGGATGTATCTGCATCCCGCAGTGAGTGATGATTTTACCACCGAGGCTCGAATTAATTAATTGATTAATATGACCCGTTGCACAAGAGGTGGCTCTCGTGGTCCAGTTGGTCCAGTGGATAACGCTTTGGCGTTTGAAACTATGGGCACTGGGTTCGAGCTTCGGTGGGAGCATCATCACTCTCTACGGGATGCAGGTACATCCAGTTGACGAGTCCCAAATAGGACGAAGTGCGCGTTGTCCTGGACTCCACTGCTAGTCACCATCCACCAATTAATTAACTTCTAATTAAACTCCCAGACATCGTTGAAGCATCTGCACAAGAAGCCGACATGTCAACCTGTAGGACGAGCACTTCCGTCCAATCAATCGATGGGGAAAACCTAAAATTGAATTAAATATCGATGGTGTTGTGTAGGCAGCCTAATAACAGTATCATTAATTACCCCTTAGAAAATACGATGGGGATCATTGCCGCCAATTGTGCATAGAAATGAAGGTGGACATCGATTTTGGCGTTTCCATTTTATTTCTATTTAATATATAAATGGTATTTGTGCACAGATTATAATTATGTCGTTAGAAGTTAGAGGATTTGTGTGTGGGTGTGAGTGTTGTAGGGTTTGAATGAATTAATCTCAGTGTTGAGTCATACATTATCTATTCATTTAATAATTATTAAACAGACTATTAATTAGTCATATGGATTAGTCGACGCCCACTGACACTCTCTCAGACGTGTTAAAACCTGTTCGTCATTCCCTCCTCATGTTAATTATAATAATAATAATAAAGGCGAGAAAGTAGTGTGAATGTAATTTGGAAAGGCTATTATATATGTAGTAATTAGTAGGATGGATTTTAATAGACTGCGCCTACTAAATTGGTGGATAGTGACTAGCATTTCTTCCTATTTGGTACTCGTCAACTGGATATACCTGCATTCCCCAATGAGTAAGAGATGGTATTCTCACTGAGATTCGAACCCAGTAGTACCTCCCTGAGCTAGTTAATAAGGACAAAAGATGTTTAATATAATGAGTAACTAACAAATTGAGTAACGAGAGACAAGGAAAATTACACTATATCAAAGGGTGGCGGGAAGGGGGTGAGGTCAGAGCCAAAAACTACGTAATCTAATGAAAGATAGAATAAAGATATCCAGTTACTGAGTTGGCAGGGAAAGACTGCTGATAACGGCTTCTTTCTGAACACATACATAAATCGGTTTCGAGGCGTTTGACAGAGATTGCTTCGGCAAACCTGAGGAGAATTGAGCTTTTCTGTCTACTGATGATTTTAAGGGATTTTGCAATTTCCACCTGATGACCCGTATCAAGGAGGTGCCTGGCAATGGCACTGTTGTAAGCGTTTGTTCTCTTGAGACGTTGGCTTTTCGGTACATGTTCGGGAAATTGGAGATGCGTGTGCTCTTCTTTCTGTTCTCCCAATGTAACCGCTCCCATAGATACACGTAAATTTGTATACACAGTTGAAATTAACATGAGAAGACGTCATACAGTTTCTCCTTTGTCAGGGATTTTGACAGAGTTTTATTAAAAAAATTTGCTCTTGAGTAAAATTGATGAACTTGGTCCGGCATACTATATTCAAACTGTTAACTCTACACCATCACAGGATCGCGCTTCCGCTCTCAGTTTCGAGGCTAGAGATCTTTTTGATTCATTATGCGATTTTGTGGTACGTCAAAGATTTTTCAGAAAGAGGACGGTTATTTGCAAGTAAATAGTGACTTAATGAGGTGGCGAGGAAAGCAGTGAGACTGCAAGCATTCATCGTAAACTGGAGGAAGTTTGCACAAGCTCTTCCCTTCTGTGTGTTTGTGTTCTGCTTCCTTCTTTGTTTCATTTTTACTGCTACTTGGATCCATCATCCATCGAACAGTCTGTGTTTAAGATTCCTACACAGACAACAGTCAATATACTACTTAAAAAACCCTGTTGTTAACACATGTCATATCCATGATATACACCATTATAGTTTCTATTCATTGATGATAACTTGGACTGAAGGGTGTTCATTGACTGATTGATCTCATGAAGTGTATGATAAACTTGCTCATGTATGTTCATGTACAACACACGCACACACACACACACATTCATTAGCTTATCACAATAGCCATGCCATAAATAAATGAATGAATGCTTATTAATTGTCTTATATCTATATGAATCATAAGAGATCTTAAATTAGACTATATATGGGCAGATTGAATCGATTGAGTTCACTTGTGTGTGTGTGTGTGTGTGTGTGTGTACGTCTATATACATATGTATGTATGAATGTGTTTGTGTTTGATTACTGGTGAAATCATCTCATTTTCTTATTGTATCAATAAAGATTATCTCTCCTAATGCATTTTATGCTGATATACGTATGACACAAAGTAGTTGCTTCACTTAGAACTCAACGACCCAGTATAGATCTCTGCTTCACTATGTTTATGGGTTGTACAAATTGTATCCTCGGCTTTAAGTATCAAGTATTGCCTTTTGCAGGGATTTTGTTCGCTTACAGGATCGATTACAAGCTGACATCAGTTAAAGAAACATTGGAAAACTAGGGAGGAAGTACTGAATGACTGTTTCGTCCTACTTTTTAGACCCTCCGACAAAATCTCAGCACGAATACAGAGGGCTAGTTTCACGTATGCCAGTTTACGCCGTCTCTGGCGTAGACGTGACATCCGACTATCGACCAAAGGGCGTGTGTACTGCTTAACAGTCCTCTCCATCCTCCTTTATGGCTGTGAGACATGGCCATTGAGAGCAGAGGACATGAAAAGATTATCTGTGTTCGATCATAGGTGTCTGCGTTCTATCTCCCGCGTGAAGTGGTATAATAAGGTGAGCAATATTGAGGTTAGGCATCGGTTGAGTGCTAGGTAAGGCGGGGAAATCAGTCGACGAGACTGTGAAATTACATCGACTGAGATGGTTGGGACATGTGTTACGTATGCCTAGTCATCGCCTTCCTCGACAATGGGCAATGTTAGCTGATATAGGCCCAGTGGTCAAACGAAAACATGGCACCAGTCAATGAAATCCACAACAGTTAGTCTAAGCCACGTAGGAAGGTGTAGACTTCCTGGTTGGGGTCCTCGGGACGGTAATAACCAACGGTTGGAAACAATTGGTGACATGGCTCAAAATCGTTCTCAATGGCTAACGCACATGCATCCACTCCTTGTGACTTATGATTTCCAATTAAACTGTTTTGTTCTCCGTTATTACTACTCTTTTGTCTCACACCTCTGTTTACTGTCTATATTAAGCATTTCTCCTACTTTCTTCTCTTGCTTTGTGTGCTACAAGGAGGGAGTGTGGCAACTTGAACTGCCTCTCATATGTGCAAAGTTCTATGTCGAAAACCGACCGACAGACCGACCCTTCAATGAAAGTACCCACCATCCAGCCTTGTTCAAACCTAGGATCTTCCCTTTACAAGGTGAGCTATCCAATCGCCAACCCATGAATTCCAACTTCTGACAATTTGCGATATATATATGTATAGCGCATTCATCAGCTTAAGTCCGACCGAAAGCTGCTACCTTGCTGGGCTTGAACACCGCAATCACCCAACAAGCTATACTGGCTGAGACTTATGTCGCTTGAGGTCCTACCATGCCAGAAAGGTTGTTTGGATAGCGGTTAGACAAAAAGCAGTTACCTAACCCAATGCTATGACTCAAAGTAAATCACAAAATATCATGCCGGATCGGTCGGGGCCCGGATTAACAACGACCGCGCTTCCTGCTTCCGTGTCACAGGACAGAAGTGATAAATATGCTACTGAGACACAACAAATGAAAGCTAAAGTCGCCTGCGAGTGATTGTCCTGTTGGTTGACTTAGTGGATCCCTCTAGTCACACTACTTCTTACTAAAGCTCCAAGTAACTTGCTGAATAGAGTCAGTCGCTATTTAAGTATCAGATTAACTGTCTAGTGTCGGTGTGTCAGGGATTTGATTGTTTACAGGACTGATCACGATCTGATATCATTTAGAGAACCATTTTAGAAAACTGAGTGTTTTAGACCAGTAAATCACATTTTCATTTACATGTATACACGTGTACGTATTCACAGTGTGTTAGTTTTGATATCAGCAACTCGGTCAAAGATTCTTATAAATATACCGGGTGAAAAGCCATATTTATCCAGTTGCCCAGACTGGGGCATGCAGACTGAGGCTCGACTGAGAACCGAGTACTTAGGCCAATGAGCTGCATATTCTGAGTTACTCACCACCACCAGGTCAAACCTAGAATCGTATACAGCAGCATTACTAGTGTTATCAATTATCCTGATATTATAATTATCTTTTTACTTATTAAAACTCGGTACAATCGTTGGTCGTCATAAAATGTGCCATTCAACTCTGAGGAACAACTTGATGTGAACAGATAAGGCACACTTGTCAAGTGCGAATTTATTACCATTGTCCCTCTGTCTATCTGTTTTCGACATAGAACTTTGCACCGGTGTGCGGCAGTTCAAGTCGCCACACTCCATGTAGCACACAAAGCAAGAGAAATGCATGATATAGACAGTAAACAGAGGTGTGAGACAAAGGAATAGTATTAAACGAAGAACAATATACTTTGATTGGAAATTATAAGTCACAAGGAGTGGATGCATCTGCACCATTCATTGAGAACGATTTTGAGTTAGCCATATCACCAATTGTCTCCAGCCATTGGTGTTTACCGTCCCGAGGACCCCAACCAGTCAAGAAGTCTACACCTTCCTACGTGGCTGGTTTAAACTAACTGTTGTGGATTTCATTGACTGATGCCATGTTTTGGTTTGACCGCCGCTAGTTCTTTTCCAGTCTGACCCTATGTCAGCTAACATTGCCCGTCGAGGAAGGTGATGACTGGGCATACGTGACAAATGTCCTAACCATCTTAGTCGATGTAATGTCACACTCTCGTCGATTGATTTCCCCTTCCTCCTTACCTAGCACTCGATCGATTCCTAACCTCAATATTGCTCACCTTATTATACCACTTCACACGGGACCTACCTGATAACGTCTAGAGCCATTGAGATGCACAATCTCTCTTTCTCTCTCTCTGATAACTGCTGCAATTGATATGCGCTAATCCACTTCAACTATATCCTTCAAGCGTCTCAGTATGACGTCATCGGTTGCTTACTACTAAGTCATTTCAGAATGGACTTTACGATGATCTTCATGGTACATTTCGAAACCACATAAGCCTATATGTCAATTATAAGGTTAATTATTTGGCTACTGTTGGTGACATCATGACAGCCGCCACTCCCTTCGAGTGCTGCTTGTGGTTGTCGTCTGGACGACCGCATTCGACTATTGACTCTTTCGTTAACAGTTTGAAGAGTTCATATTCCCTTCCACCTGCTCTCATAGATTCCTAGACCTTCTACTCCATATCTCCTCATATCTTTGACAACCTGGGTAGCCTTCGAACATTCCACGTCACCATGCTTATTTCTGCATTTATCAACTGGCTACTTAAAGGCGGGGTTCCAACAACCCGCATCATTCACTCTCTCCGAAGTTTCTGTAGAGATTGGATTGATTTTTTGCGGGGTAGGATCGCAAGCCCTTCGCACCCCAAACCTTTTTCCTCTTTTTTCTGAACTTAAGGTAACTGTAAAACTTAGGCACTGTGGTAGAATGTAATTCCATTTTTGTGATAAGTTTATTTCAAATATCATACTGTGATGCAGTATTAATAACTGGGTGACGTTTAAAGCATAAATTATTGCTCATATATTCATATCAGTTTAGTCACATGGCATCACAATTTGTCTAAAATATTTTTTTTCTCTCTCCCTCCAATTTCCCCTCTTCATTTGTTGCCATTTTCCATGCCTCGCGTATGGGCGTTGTGTCATTTCGACTGCTTGTGTGCGGTATTGAATCGATAAACAAAGCTTCAATGATTAACCTCTCTCTGTCTCCACCTATGTTACTTTTTAATACTTGCACCATATCCCACCACATTGTGTATTTGCATGCAATTGAATACAATGCAATGGCCGAGCTTTTTTCTAGGTGATTTAACTTGGTGGGTTCAAGTATTAATTAATGCTCTGATAATCTAGTTGACCCTGATCTACTAGTTTGACTTATGTAATTGATCTCACTAATAGTCATTACATGGTATTTGGTAAAATTATATTATTTTTCTTAATTGGATCTGTTTAGAGGATTTCGTCATGAGCTGGCATTGGTAAGATAGCCACTGGAAAACCTGGGAGTACTGGACAGCTATTTCGTCCTGGTTTTGGGCTCTTCATCAATGCACATCCGCCGTAGGGGAGTTCGAACCCAGGACCTTTGGGTTACAAGGCGAGCTAGCTAGTAGACCGTTAAGCCACTGGGACCCGATTAAATGGTCAGCCCATGAATTCTAACTTCTGCCAATTCATGACATAGCGCTAACACTTAGAAATGTTTTCAATGAGCAACTGTTCTCACTTTCGAACGGCTGTACCCTACTGGTCACGGCTTCCCAATAGAACCTCAGGTAGCTGCCTGATTAGGGTCAGTCGCTAGGAAGCTCGCTGAAACCAATCAAATCCCTACAAAGCAATACTTAAAATGTCAATTGGATCTATCGAGTGGGTCCTTAAGCCGACAAAGTTTATCTCTGAGTGAGAGTTAGTTGGTTGACGTAGCTTCCAAACCTCATCCATTGACTTTCCCTCATTACGTAACACCATATGCCGAACCTGAATATCACTCACTCTATTATACTACTTAGCACGTGAGATGGAACTCTCTGGTCAAAACAAGTTAGCATTCTCACGTCTAACATTTTCAGTGAACCGGTGCTCAGTAGACACACACACACACATCCTGTGATCAATAGTTGGATATCATGTATACGCCACACAGATGTGAAGTAAGTTGGCAAATTTCATACACAAACATTTTGTTTTATTTGCATGCATTCTTGTGAACTTCTTAAATTTGTTTTTTCTACATTTTACGTTTATTTTTTCCTCCTTTCATTCGCTCCCTCTCCCCCACCTCCCGTGTAGGTAATGAGATTTACTGAAGAAAATGTAGCGCTTTTTATTGGTGT
>OX235276.1:77193181-77216832 GCA_944472155.2 Trichobilharzia szidati | reverse complement strand
TAGCCATTCTGTGTGTGTGTGTGTGTAATTGCATATAGTGCTTGCTATAGCTGAACTGTTCTCCATATTTCTTATCTCATTGTAGGTTAACTTATCTAGATTCTGCTAAGTTTCTGTGTTCCGTTAGTCTGACTGACTGACCCCATTCAACTACTTTGACCTATATATGTCCAAACCAAGTTCACTTTTAACGGTTTGAAAAAATTTGGGCATTGGGTATATGATATTCATTATAATAAACCTTTATTATACTTTGACCTATGTATTTGGATTTGAAGGTAGAGGCAATTAACTTACGAATCGGCAAGTCAGAAAGACGAGCTTCTAATGTTATATTGTAGTGTAAAAAGGAAAGAAGATGAGAAGTTAAACACACTGGTGTGTTTACAGGAAACCCACACACATTCAAACAGATATTTGAACTTCCGATCATCCCATCCTATGTCAGTAAAAATAGGATTGGTGAAATGTTTAAGTAATAGAGCACAAAAACTAAGTAGTATCAAGGAAAATCTAAGACAGGAAGTGAGGCATATAAGAGGAGAAGCTTTGAAACTTAATAATTACCCTGATAAATTAATCGGGAGGTATGTAGGGGGAAATGTAAAAATAAAATAACAATAGTGGTGACAGTGATCATCATAGTAATAATATTAGTGACGACATGCATATCCAATATGCACAGAATGATGACAACACCAACAATAAGGAGTTTAAATCCTCATCAGTAGTACTCCATACAAAGAAGGAACCTCGAAAACCACCTTACGCGGAATTCTTAACAGTGCAGGAAAGAATAAAAGTGGTTAGCATTCAAGCTGCCCACAAACTCAATTATTAAATAAGCTTTTTTAGTTAAAGGATCCTGCTGTGGAGCCAATTAGACAAACAAATCAATTCAGTGCATCTAATAGCCTGCTGGGATGATTTTCAGGTCAAAGTAGTAGAATGGGGTCAGACTAAAGGACCAGTTAAACCTTCATTGAGATAAGAAACCTGAAGAATAGTTCAGCCATAGGAAGGACTACATGCAATTGCACACAACGCAACCCTTCGATAGTAAAGTCATATATCCACGAATCGTATTTGCACACGTTAATTATCCTGTGATTGATCGGTGAGTTCCTCAAGTTTAAGCTTTTTTGCTGTCATGACCCCGATTCGGGACGTAAATTGTTGTCTACAATTTTGGCTTGCAGACAGCTTTCACCACACTGTATGACTCAACGATCTACCTGCTTGAGTATTACTACTACTGCTGTTAACCACTGGGCATAAGTTCGAGTCTTCATCCATCTGTCGAAGTTTTAACAGTCAGATAGCAGTAATAAATGTGACCGATTGCTGTTAACTGTATAGACAAACAACTGATTTTCTTTCCCTAATGTTTGACTCTTTTATTATTATTTCCTTTAGTTCCTAGAAGAACATAGGGCTTCAGCCATGCGTCTCCATTGCGTTCTGTTCTCTGCTAGAGTTTACACCTGGCTCCAAATCTGCCCATACGCTTTCAATTCTTCTTCACATTATCTCCTCCAGGTCACCCTTGGACTCTTTTATTAATTAAGTACAATCATTACAATACGTATACTTTGTAATGCTTTAAATGGTCAGAGTCTTAAGGACAACTTAATTCTCAGTCGATCGATACATATGTAGTAATTTCAAGTTGTACACTCCATTTACTTTTAAACTGTAGAGGTTGTAACTTATCTGGTTTAGTGGTCAACTTTCAAGCAATGTGTCTTCATGGAATGAAATCTTGGCTCACCTGCTGCAGCTTCAGCTGCATTATCCCCCCCCCCCCCCTGAATTCTAACAACCACGGATGCTAAATGAGTTATATTCGACTGTTGGTTTGTAGGCACTGACACGTCGTCAGTTAGAGAACTATGGGGTCAAACCCTGGACCTTTATTTCATGAGGCCACTGAACTGACAATCATTCAGCCAGTGAGTGAGATGGCATGTAACTATTCCTAATGTCTACTGTCAGTCAATATCATCGGTGGATATGTGTCCTCACACAGCCGACTTTGTGGACTCCACAGTTTTCACTAGTTCATCTTCATTCTGTCAGTCAGTCAGTCACAAAGGAGCATCAGATTAATTTTCAGGATTTCATCATGAACTGACGTCGATTAGAGGACCACTGTAAAACCTGTCTGCATTGGACAATTGTTTCCTCCGTCCTAGTTTGTAACTCTTCATCAGTACGCACTCACTGAGGTTCGAACCCCAGGACCTTCTGGTTACAAGGCGAGCTCGCACTACTGAAGAGTCGCAAAGTAGGAAATAAAACGGCTGGCTGGCTGTTCAATACTCCCAGGGTTTTCCATTGTCCCCGTAACCGATGTCAGTTCATGGTGAAATCCTGAAACCAATCAAATTTCTGCAAAACAACACCTAAATTTTCAGGTGTTTGGTTTGTAGTCGTAATGAAAATAAATGTATAAAATACTTCAATTTATTTGAGAGACAAAAAGTGGCTTTGTTAGTGTCATTTCACATTCCATCGATTTGTTGCAACTCTTTTCTGATGAAATACTTCTAGCTTGCTTCTCTCATCGTTGCTGGTATTTTTGGTGTGCGTCCTGTATGTGTGTGCTCGTGTGTCTGTAACTCTAAGTGTTTGTCATCGGCCTTTTATCACATAATTATTGTTACGTTTGCTGGATGTTCTCATAGAAAAGTATCACGGAAACTAATTACGCTACAATATCGGACCGATTTATGCGCGTCTGTTCACGTGGTCTGGAATCTGATTGGTTGATTTTCCTATTAATGTGTTATTATTATTATTATTAATACCTTGGGTTCCGAATGGAACACGGTTTCAACAGGATATCCCCATTCCATTGTGTTCTATGTAGTCATCTTCAGCTGACTCCGCGATTGTCCATAGCCTCTCATTTCCTCCTCCTCTTCTTCTCCACACATTCTTCTTCATATCACCATCTCACGGACGCCAAACTAAACATCGTCCATTTCTTTGCTTCTCATATGGGTTCTACTCGAGAACCTGGCACGCGATTTCAGTCAATATACCTTTCTCCTCAGCATATATATTTTTTTGGGGTGGGAGGGCGATAGGTTCTTCGTTTGTTCGTTCCCAGAATCTCTTGTTATTAATCCTTTCTGACTGGTCATCTAATCTTCAGTATGGAACGATTTCAGCTGTTGATAGAAGTCTTCAGCATCAGACTGTTGGATAGGCTTATCGCGATGTTCATTGCTAAGTCTCTGAACCATGTAGAAAAAGTGGCTTAATCTAAGTATTGAAAATCCGAATAATTTTATTCTAATAAGAGCTTTAGATGCTGTTGGTGTGACATCACGATGTGACAGTGCAACAAGAGAAGACAAGGGCCAGGCAACAGATCGTTTATTAAGGAAAATCAACACATATTTATAGATTTTAATGTACATTATTGTAGATTGTTGTTAGTAGAAAAAACAGTCATTTGATTGGTTGTTTCTCACAGAAAGTTAACCTTGCATCTCTTTGTGGCTGTGTCAGATCATCCATATGCTAACTGTACTCGCCTACGCAAAGCCTTTGTTTTCATATTCTCACCACCAATATTGGGGACATAAACATTGACGTCAATTACTGTCTGCCAATTTGGCTAGCAGCCATCTCTCACCACAATAGTATTATGGAGTCGTCTTCGCCAATATGTTATGGTGTGACCGAGTAGTGTAAATATGCTCTAATGAGATATATATACGGACGATAACGTACAGACTACTGGTATTGCTGAGTAGTTAATTTGTCGTGACGCGAAGAGGAAAATCAGAAGCCCCCCTCCCACGTTCACGAAGATACGTGTATTCTTCAACAAGGAAACTAACTGTCATACAAGAGTGTGAGTGGAAAAGTACGAAACAGTGGATGGATTAACTGTACACTACAATAGTATAAATGAAAATAACTAACATACATGAACTAGTAAGCCAGACAGGTAGTTTTTCTTACCACCACTGGATTCTGATTGGTTGTAATGTCATGTGACAAAAAGGTCATACATCGTTTATTTATTTGATAGACAAACAAGATATATTGTGAGTTATAATAGAATAAAAATCAATAAACACATAGCAAAATATATCAGACTGGCAAAACAAAACAAAAATCATGTGACTACATGCCAGATAGCTGCTCACTCCACTAGACAATTTGGAGAGTCCCTATCTATTCTGAGGAGCGTTCCCAGCTTCCGGCAGTAGTCCATGTCCCCTTGCTTTCACTTTTACTTTCGTCGAAAAAAGATACTTCAGCTGATTGGCTTCTCAAAGGCATGATTTCACCAGCCTCTCTCTCTGCAGTTCCAGTACCAGCGAAGAATAAGTTTATTTTCTGTAATTTCGCCTTTCTTTCACATGTCTCTGGCAAATGGGTTGATTTTCCGCGGTAGGGTCGCTAGCCTAACGCCTTAACCTCTTCTCTTTTTTTCTGGATTTAGGGCCAGCTAGTAGAAAACTAGCGCACTAGGCGAGCTTCGGCTATAACGTATGTTTTTATTCCTTTACGTTCCTAGTGGAACATAGGGCTTCAAGCGAAAGCTTTTGAAGCTTCGGTAACAGTGGTATTTTATTTTTATAGGATGGATTTACTAGCTTCATACCCAACCTCCTCTCTTTACCAGTCTTATTAGTGGCTTAGCGAGGTAAATGAGTGCATCATTGGCCGTGGAACGAACCCCGGACCACATGGGGCATGGTTGGCGAGCATTCTAACTCTGTGCCACCGACTCACACCTATGGGCAATCAATATTTGTACAATTTTAATTCTGACCGATAGGAGAAACTCTCAATTCAGTCTGTAGGTAATTACACTGCATAAATAGCTTCAGTAATTGAATGAAGCCAGGAAAACATTTTGTGCCGCATAAAATTGATATCATCATTTCATTTATTTCGCTGCCTTCTCATTAGCTATTCCTCTACAGTTCAAGTTCAAACAAAAACTTGACAGAAGTTAGAATTCATGGGTTAGCTGGTCATTGAATCGGCCCACAGTGGCTTAATGATCTATGAGCCCCAAACTAGGCAGACGAAGCAGCTGTCCAGTCCTCCCTGGTGGTTCTCTAGTTGTTCTCTAACCGACGTCCGCTCATGATGAAATCCTCCTACCAATCAAACAAAACCAGTACTTGGCAAACAAAAATAATCTATGTATTCATACAATCGTAAGGGAGAGAAAGAACGAACATATTTGCAGGATAATACGAGCTCGTTTTATTTCGTGGATTCTCATCAACTGCATACATCCTAAACAAAATCAAATTATAGGTTTCAAGAAAGTTGTGGAACATACTTTTTCATAAATACTTTGAGTTATAGATAGAAGGCATAAGGAACATAATTCCAGAAATTGATGTAGGTAGACAGATTATTCGGTGTCAAAAAACAACTAATTATATATAGTGGAATTGGATAAGAGGGGTAAGAGTTCAGATTTCTATTGGAAAACAACACAGATTGGTTCTCTGACCCTGACCCTGTAATATGCCTCTAACCAATCTGTGTTGTTTTCCAATAGAAATCTGAACTCTTACCCCTCTTATCCAATTCCACTATATATAATTAGTTGTTTTTTGACACCGAATAATCTGTCTACCTACATCAAATTCTGGAATTATGTTCCTTATGCCTTCTATCTATAACTCAAAGTATTTATGAAAAAGTATGTTCCACAACTTTCTTGAAACCTATAATTTGATTTTGTTTAGGATGTATGCAGTTGATGAGAATCCACGAAATAAAACGAGCTCGTATTATCCTGCAAATATGTTCGTTCTTTCTCTCTTCAAACTAATAAAGGGAACCGGTTGCATGAAAAATCGTAAGGGACTTATGCAATTAGAGACGAGAAGTTAACACCAAAGATTACGTAATCACATGGAGGAGTGAGGGAGAGAAAGAGTAAAGATATCCAGTTACCAGGACAAGGAAAAAAACTGACTACTTTCTGCTTCTTTCCGAACACATTAATCAGGTTTCAAGCGTTTGATGGCGATTGCTTCAGCAAACTTGAGGAGAATTGAGCTATTTTGGGTGTATTGATAATTTTGGAGGATTGTGTGATGTCCACCTCTCATGACCAGTATCAAGGAGATGTCTGGTAATGGGACTATTGAGAGAACAGAAAGAAGGGCGTAACTTTGACTTTCTCAACATGTACCAAAAAGCCTACATTTCAAGGGACCAAACGCTTACAACAGCGCCATTGACAGACATCTGCTTAATACTGGCCATGAGAGGTGGACATCACACAATCCTGCAAAATTACCAATACACCCAAAATAGCTCAATTCTGCTCAAGTTTGCTGAAGCAATCGCCATCAAACGCTTGAAACCTGATTAATGTGTTTGGAAAGAAGCAGACATTAGTCAGTTTTTTTCCTTGTCCTGGTAACTGGATATCTGTAGAGGAGTAGTTGGTGAGAAACCAACAAAACAAACAATTGGTTGGAGGATTTCATCATGAACTGACATCGGTTAGAGAACCATTGTGAAACCAGCTGTTCATATCGTCCGCTTAATATGGGACTCTTCCTCAGTACGCACGCACCACGCACGGGAGTTCGAACCCAGGCCCTTCTGATTACAATGGTGGTATCAATTTTATTCTCCACAAACCACTGTTGTTGTTCTGGCTTTATTCCAATTCATTAAAGGGGAATAAATGTATGAATTTTTCAGTATTATCAATTGCATCTCTGAATACCTGAATTAAAAACACATTTTTAAATTTCCCTACTTTTTTTTCACACACTATGTATTTTACCCTTATTACAACCGATCCATGTAATAGTAGCAATAATAATAATAATGGTGTGTTGCTAATGTCCTTTTTAGATTACGATAGTTTGTTGTACTTGTGGCAAAACTGATCAATAAGGTTTTTCGTGTTCTGTTTTGATTTATTTTCTAATTTTCACACACATGGTATATAACCTAAGGGTTTTTTTTGCATTCCAATCGATATTATTATGTCGATCACAAATATGCAATCTACATACATGTGACAATTTTGTCGCCGTCGGGTCTTTTCTGCAAGAGTCATGATAACGACTGAATACGTCACCATTGTTATCATGAGTGTTTAATCTAAAGTTGACGATAGTTTCATGGATATTAACAACAGTCTTTCTTCTATGATCACGTTTTTGTATTATTATTATTAATAATCATTACTATTATTCTCTTGGATTCCGAGAAGAACATAGCACTTCAACAACACATCTCCACTTTGTTCTACTTGGTGCTGTCCCCTTCAGCTGGGGGGTCCATAATTGCCCATAATCTCTCATCGCCTCCATGTCACCCTTGCATCGACCACCCACTCGTCACTTCCCATTAGGATTCCGCTCGACGCTACGCCTGGTACATGATGTCATATGACGGCTTCCTCAGTGTGTGCCTCATCCTTTTCCATTTTTTCCTTCATATTTGTTAGCGATAAGTTCCCAGTAAGTTAGTTAGTTAGCTCCCATAGTTTCTTGTTGATAGTTTTTTCTGTTCAGACGTCTCGTCGTCACAATGGAGCTAGTGGAGGCGACTTTTGTTCTTGAAATGATTTTGGTGACACGGGCTCCAAGTTTATGACCCACATAGAAGAACTGACTGACTTAACATTCGTGGTGCTGAAAATCCGAATCTTGTTCTCTATGCTGACTGAGTGAAGCAGAAGATTTCCAAACTGGTTTCAGATTGATGAAGACGTATCTTGTCTTTCCGATTCTGGCTGACTTTAACATCTTCATTCGTGCCGTGTGTCTGTGGTTCGAAATGTGATGCCTAGATAAATGAAGGAAGTAACCTCTGTCAAATCTCTCGCGATGATAGTAATCGCTGTTGGTTGTTGTTTCTGTTCGTCGGTTGGTTATTTGCATCACCTCCGTCTTGTCTATGGTCACCTGAAGTCCTGTCTCCGCCTGCAAGTCTTCAAGTGTTTGTGACATTAGACATAAATCATTCGCCTCGAAATTCAGATCTTCTAGAGTCTCCCTATCGGTCAGTCCAACATATTCCTGTCTTATTGCTCTCAACGCACAGTCTGACGCATGATCCAGTCCATCACAGTTAGGGATATCACTGGTGATAATAGGTGTATCCCTGTCTTACTCTTGTATTCATTTCGAAGACTTCTCTGCCTTTTTTGTTGTGGAACACCTGACATGTGGCAGTGTCATATACCCAGCTGTTGAATGAGGTTGATAAAGACTTGGGCACTGCAGGTCATAGTGTTGAAGCAATTTCCAAATAACTTCTTGGTCAACGCTCTTTGGTGAAGGCCTTTTGCATTCCTACTTCTCTAACAGAATGCAGTACACCGTATACAAAGGTAAATCATCCTCTGCTGTACTCACTGAAGCCGGAGTCCCCCAAGGCGCTGTACTCTCCCCATTTCTCTTTTCTTTCTTTCTACATGACTTACCATCTTCAAATGACATTAATTTTATCAAATACGCTGACGATCTGTCTGTATCTTTGCCTATCAAATGTCAAAGCGACTGCTCTAAACTTAATGGCTTTCTGTCAGAAATCAGACAGTGGTCCAAGGAAAGTGGTCTTACCTTAAACCCCTCCAAATGCCAAACGGTCGATTTCACCTCTAGGCATAAATCCAACCTAAACAAACTGTTTGGCTCTCACGAGGTATGCGACATAGACGGCACTGAAATAGAAACTAAATCGGAAATTAAATACCTAGGTGTCATTCTATCTGCTGATCTCTCCTGGTCGTCTCATATCTTAGCGATTTCTAAGAAAATATTCCGTCTTACCTTCTACATTAAGAAGTTAAAACATTCTGGTATTACCCAACCCTTACTCCTACAATTCGTTAATTCTCGCATCCTGCCTATTATTCTCTATTGTTCCCCCTTAGTTTTTCCAGGGCTACTGAAGAAAGACTATAACATATTACGCAGGATGTTAAATGTTGTCAGCAGGGTAAGCAACGTGCCACTTAACCAGCTTGTTAATATTCTGGTTGACAGGCACATGGACTCATGTGAAAAATGGGCCAAATCAATTTTATCTAACTCACAGCACCCTCTTCACTCACAACTCTCCCCTTGTATCTCATCAGGCAGAACCAGAAGTCTATATAGAAAACTATATGCTCGCAGTAGCAAGCACAAAAACTCAACCATATTCTACTCAGCTCGTGTTCTGTGCGACAAAGAAAGCATTAGGCGTGATACCTATAACTTATTAAATAGTCAGTAGAACAACTGGATCTCGTCTTTCCAACTCATATCATTTATAGGTACAACGTTTTCTTTCTTTTCCTTTTCTCTCTCTCTTTTTTCCGTTATGTGCTGCTTTGTTTCTTTCTCTCGCTTACGCCAGTTAATAAGACAGCTCCCACTTTTCTAACACCTTCAAACACTGTTCAGCTTTACCTTTGCTACTGACATGCCAATGTATTGTTGTCATAATGAACTGTGGTTTCCTCAATCTATGTAGAATTCTATTTATTGATAATGTACTAACTGGATGCAATACTGTAGTAAAAATGCTGAGAATTCCATTCTGGAATAAAGCAAATTATTATTATTATAAAAAAAAAAGTCGATGAAGTTGAGGTAGAGAGAGGTTTGACTGCCATTCTATGCTCTATTCGATGATGATGATGATGCATAGAGTTGCTATCTGACAATTTCGGTAGTTCACATCCATTCCATATACTCTTGCAGATTCCGAAGTAAGTAGAGTGTGACTCGAATGTATTCGTTGCAAGTCTTATGTTTAAACCACCAAGTTATATCTCTGTTGTCGATTTTATGGGAGTCGAACCTGGCATCTGATAGGTGAAAATTGCTTGCTTGCTTGCATCAATAAATCACCTTTCCATTTCAATGGCTAATTGAACTTGCTTGTAATATTCTATATGAAATATTCCCATAGTAAAATTTAGAACAACACCACATTTAAGCGAACAATATTGTGTTTTCAATTAGATCTCATCAGGCTTAATTCTAATATGCTTACATAACTATACAAATAAATATTAAAATATTATAAACCAATCACCTCTATTTATTAAGTTACAATTTAATGGTGACTTGTCAAGTGAGATTTTATTCCAGAGACTTTCCAGGAGTTTATACGAAAAACGTTTTACGCAGCAAACCTATATTTGTTCTTCTCTAGCCGATGAATGATTGGAACGCAAATGAAGGATAAGCTAGATAGTTTTGCCACTCAACTATGTGCATTTATCAATTCGACTAAACCTGTGGTGACAGTTATTTTGGGCGTACTATTAGACAGCTTAGCTGCCGTGGTTCGGCAAAGGACAGACAAAAGCAATCCGTAGTTCCATTTTGTCCTGTTTAGTTGATAGTGATCATTTAGGGGAGAAAATGAAAGCATTCAACGTAATTGATTCATTGTATCCCACCGAATCTTTCCAATAGGCTCCATATTCGTTTACTGCGTATGGAGCTGAGGCGATAGGTATTCGAACTATTAAACCTAAACTAATGCATTCAAAAGTAGTTTGTACAGCCATTATCCTTCCCCTGTTGGCATATTAAGACATAACCAACTGATGACTTCTCTACCACCCCTTACTTATATTTTCAACCCCTCTATTGTCATCCCTTAATCTTATCACATCTTCATTAAAACGTATTTTATTTACTTCCCTTACAATCTAACATTACATAATTGGTCCATTTGTTTTTGTTAGCCTTAATCGACTACTTACTTCTACCTGAACATCTTATTTGTTTAATGATGCTGTTTTTTCATTATTCGTGTTATCACAGATTGCCTCACTTTTTCATCCTTATCACTGATAGAACCATCATTATTATTATGACTAATTTCACAATTTATATGCACAATCTCATTATCCCATTGACAAAACACCGTAACTGGTTTATATTTGAATTTTTATTTATAAAGTTATGTAGACATATTAGAGTTAAGTCTGATGAGATCTAAATGAAAACACAATATTGTTAATTTAAGAGTGTTGTTTTAGATATTCTGTTGGGATACTATTTTTTCTTTATTCCTTCACGTCCCCAGTAGAGCATAAGGTTTCAAGCTGGAGGCTTCAAGTTTCTATAGCAGTGGTGTTTATTTTTACGGGATGGGGTTGCTAGCCTCATGCCCAACCTTTCCTCTTTACCAGTCTTATTACTGTCTTAGCGAGGTAAAGGAGTGCGTCTATGGCCGGGCATCGAACCTCGGACCATGTGCATGGTGGCGAGTGTCTTAACCGTTGTGCCACCGACGCACATATGAATACTGTACTATACTATATTCTATATGGATGACTGTCAGGTCAACTATATAGGTGAAACTAGTAGATCAGCGGTAGTCAGATTATCAGAACATAAGAATTTAGCTAAGGTTAGAATGGTTGACCCCACTCACGAAGATAAGTAATTTAGAAAAAAGCTCAGCACTACATTGCACTGCATGCATTAACACACAACCACACAACAATAGGCTGTGTGGTAGAGGGTTAAGATTCTAAGAAGTAATCTATGTAGGTAGAGAGAGATTGATTACTGAATCCTGCCTGGTTCATCGAGTCTACACCCAGCGCATGCAATAGAGAATGACTCATCAGTCATACCCGAAATATGGAAAATACTACTACCAATCATCAAATCAAGCGATGAAAAATAATGGAATTATATAAATGAAGCAAGAAAGTTGTATGTGTGAGTATTGCCTTGATATGATAATGAGCATTAAATAGATTGTGCTCAAAACGTGGTCATCAGTTAATATTACTGTATTACACTATGAGACTATATCAAAATAAATTTTACGCATAATTGAATTTTACTCTACTACAGTGCACAAATTCTATTCGTATATCAATGATTCTATATATGGATAATCAATTTCGCGTTTTATTTTTAATTTTGCTCTTCTTTTTTTGTTCTTTTTCTTTTACAGACAGTTATTTTATCTTTATTATATCGTGTTATGCGACCGAAACATGTGATTATATTCGGTTTAATCTTTGAAGCAATTCAGTTAACACTGTATGGTTTTGCTACAAATCCCGTATTATTATGGTTAGCTGGTTTAATTGCTGCTATGGGTTCAATCACTTACCCCGCACTGAGTGCATTCATATCAAATCATACAGCAGCTGACCAGCAAGGTGTTGGACAGGTAAGTCATACATCGTCTTCTTTATTTGTGTATGTGTGTGTGTGTGGGTGTTAGTTGTGAGTACGTGACTATATCTCAGTATAATATATGTGAGGTGTGGCAACTTAAATCGATTAGGTTGATGTGAAGCTGCATCGTGATTAAGGTGACTGGGACGTGTTTTATGATAGACAACAGAGTCAAATGACCGTGAACCAACCATCAATCAATCATTAGATCGCTTAGCATTACAAGCTGATGCTTTTCTTATAATCCTCTTCGTTGAAAGTTTCATCCTGATTCAGGGGTTGGATTAAGGCACGATATTATTATTACCTGTCATTTAGGTAGGTGATCGATCCACAGCAGAAAACTCAGTGAAGCGTTTATAAAGTGAATACAGGAGCCTGTCTATTATTACCCACGGTGATATTCTTAATTGTGAGGACTGGATTATTATGCATCAGACTGTGTGTGGAAGTGAGAAGATAGGATTATGCTGGATCACCGGTAAGAAGACTCCAGAAGATCTCGATTTTGCGGATGATATGTCTAATGACACACAAACTGACAGTAGAAGCAGGTGGCTAAAACAGGACTCTAGGTGAACACAGAGAAAACGGAGGTGACGCAGACAGCAACAACAACCAGCACCAGTCATCATCAACGGGAGAGATTTAACAGAGGTTGCCTCCTTCACTTAACTAGGAAGCATCGTTTCAACTACAGGCAGTCGTAACGGATGAAGATGTCAAAGCCAGTCAACCAGAATCTGAAAGTTAAGATACGCCTTCGTCAACCTGAAACTAGTTTGGAAATCTTCTACACTCAACAGAAGGAACAAGATTCGGATTCTCAACACCAATGTAATGTCGGTTCCTCTATACAGGTCAGAAACTTGTCCGGCGTGTCACGAAAAGGATTTTCAACAGGTTGCAGACTTTTATCAACAGCTACCTTCGCTAGCTCCATACTGAAGATCAAATGGCCAGAAAGAATTAGTAACAAAAGACTCTAGCGATAAACAAACCAGCAGGTGAGAGCCGATCGCTCAACAAGTACGTAGGAGAAAGTGGAGATAGGTCGGGTATACATTGAAGAGACCGTTGGATGGAATCGCGCGCCAGGTCATTGCTCTAGTGGAATCCTATTGGGAAGCGAGAAGTTGGTCGTCAGTGCGAGGGTGACATGGAGGAGATCGTTTGGCGAAGAGGGGATGAGAGAGAATATGGGTAGTCGTGGGTCCAGCTGCAGAAGACAGCAGAGAATAGGACAATGTGGAGATATGTTGTTGAAGCCCTATGTTCCACTTGGAACAATTCAGTTGAATGGCTTCTCGAAAGGGAGTTTTCACCAACCCGCTTCATTTCATTTCTCCGACGTATGTACTCATAAAAGGTTAGGATGAGTGTGTTGGCTTCTCCTGAAAACCACTGTAAATTTACTCAATCCATAGGTCGTGGTATAGAGATGTGTGCACACTGGCTTCAGTCGTCAACTTTCAGCCTAAAGGTTCCAGGTTCGAATCCCTCTTCACCTGCTTTAGTTTGTGCTCTCACACAATATCACTGTTGCTCATGGCCATGATACATGAAGAATCTATTCCACTGATATCTGAGTTGGTATATAACATTATATGCGAATTATATTTGATCAGAATATTGAGAAGAAGAATAATAAATTGTACTCTGCTTTGCCTATTCCTTATTCTAATCAAATCAATAAATCGATGAATCAATTATTTCTTTTCTCCTATATTTTTTTCTCACTTGGTGAATGTCCTCTTTTTCGGTGTCGATTGATTTCCTCCGACTGTGTAGGTGTGTGCATGTGGTGCTTCTGTTCTCTTCCTTCTCTCCTAAAGTTTAATATTTCTTGTCCTATATAATTACAACATGTTGAAAGCCGAAGTTTACAATAAACTGGCCTAGGGGAATGGGGCCAATCATTAAGCGGTGTTGATGAACAACCAATCAAATTAGCCGTATAGTAAAAAAAAACAAGCCATTATTGGAATAGATATTTCGCTTTAAATTTGATTTTGTAAAGTGTTATACCGACTGAGATGGTTAGGATATGTGTGTGTTACGCATGCTTGGCAGTATTAACTGACATACAACGGATTAGGTTGTAAAAGAGCTAGCAAGTCGTGGTCAAACCAAAGCGTTAGCTCCATCAGTCAATGAAATCCACAACAGTCAGTTTAAGCCAACCAGCCACGAAGGGAGATGTAGACTGGCTTCCTGTTTGGGGTCCTCAGGATTATAAACACTAATGAAGGCTGGAGACAATTCGTGATATACCTGAAAATCGTTGCCAGCGGTTGGTGGAAACGCATTCACTCTTTGTGATTTATAATGTCGTCGTATTCAATGAAACTCTATCGTTCTCCCATAATACCATTCTCTTTGCCTCATATTTCTGTTTATTATCTCTCTATTGAATCTCTCTTTACTCTCTTCTGTTGGTTTGTGTGGTACATGGAGGGAGTGTGTCAACTTGAACTGGTGCACCACACATCTGTGCAAAGTTCTTTGTTGAAATCAGTCAATCATCTGGTTGTGTTTTCTGAGCTGGGCAGTTGAACTGCTACCAAAAGGCCTTCATCATTGTTATTCCAAGACCAATATGTCTTCACTACAGACTTCAAATATAATGTAGACTTTGATGAGGGATACAGTTGTCTCTAAATATTTCTATTGATGACGCCACTACTGGAGAAGGTGTGGAAAGAAGGCAAAGTACCCGAGGATTGGAAGAAAGGATACTTATTCAAACTACCGAAGAAAGGAAACCTAAGTCAATGCAAGAACTGGGGCAGAATTATGCTCCTGTCCATCCCAAGCAAAATACTAAGTCGCATCATCCTGGAGAGAATCAAACATGCCCTGGATGAAAAACTTCGACCAGAGCAAGCTGCATTCAGAGGAAACAAGTCATGTATTGATCAAATCGCCACTCTACGGATCATCATTGCACAAAGCCTGGAATGGCAGTCACCTCTTTATCTCAACTTCATCGACTTTGAAAAGGCCTTCGACAGTGTCGATCGAGAGGTGATTTGGCAACTACTTCGCTACTACGGGGTGCCACCAACAATTAAACATCTCATTCAACAGTTGTACGACAATGCTGCATGCCAAGTAATCCACAACGGGAAACTCACGGAATTCTTCGAAGAAGTGAAGACAGGAGTAAGACAAGCTGGCTACCTGCTATCGCCAATGATTTTCCTGATTGCAGTAGATTGGATAATGCGACAAACAGTGGGAAATGAGGAAACAGGCATAAAATGGACCCACACAAAAACAACTCGGAGGATCTGGACTTCGCCGATGATATATGTCTGATTTCCCACAAACTGGAAGATATGCAAGCGAAAAGCAGGAAGTTGGCAGAAGAAGCATCCAGAGAAGAATGGACTTCAGGCGAACATAGAGAAAACAGAGGTGATGAAGATTCCTGGACATCAACAGTAACAGCAACAACAACAGACGACAATCAGCATAAATGGGAGGAAGCTGAAAGAAACAACGTACCTTACATACTTGGGAAGCATCGTTTCAACTACAGGCGGAACTGATGAAGATATCAAAGCAAGGATCGAGAAAGCAAGACAAGCCTTCATTACTGTATGTGTGGACGTCAACAGCACTCAGCATGAAAAATAAGGTCCGGATTTTCAACTCAAATGTTAAGTCAGTGCTACTCACTATACGGATCAGAGACTTGGCGCGTTATAAACAGCACCTTAACCAAGCTGCAGACCTTCATAAACAGCTGTCTTCGCTCAATACTCAAGATCAGATGGCCAGAAAAGATCAACAACAGGGAGGGATCTCTGGTAGCGAACCAACCAGGTACCGATTGTGAAACAAATATGCAGGAAGAAATGGGGATGGATTGGCCATACTCTGAGGAATCAAACCATCAAGTGATATCACTAGGCAAGCCATTGCTCAAGTGGAACCCGAAAGGGAAGCGGCGAATTGGTCGTCAGTGCAAGGGTGACTTGGAGGAGGTCATGTGAAGAGGAGATAAAAACGTGTGGACAGACTTGGAGCCAGGTGAAGACTCTAGCAGAGAACCGAACGCAATGGAGATGCACGGCTGAAGCCCTATGTTCCTCTAGGAATTAAAGGAAACAATAATAATAATATGAGATATATATAAAAGTGGACAATATTGTTGCTTTCAATTAGATCTTCTTCAGACTTTACTCTAATTTACATAGATTTATATATATGCAGAAAGAATTTAACCAATGATGGTGAGTTTGTGGATCAATGTTAACAAAATTAATGATAATAATAATAATAAGGTTTCTGCAGGTGGCGATAAAAATAACGAAGGTAGTTATATATGTGTGTATATGTAGACAATTCTATAAATAAATAAATAAACAAATTAGGTCAACTTTAAAAAGTTACTTGGAGGTGACACAGATAATCAGAGTTTAAATAATAAATATCATAAAAGTACGAAGGAAATGGAAAATAAGAAAGGGTGGGCAGGGTTTTGATTAGAATTTACCTAGGTAAGCAAGGGAGAGACAAAGGATGGAACAAACTTCTTTTTTTATTTGGTGTGTCTCAGTAGCATATTTATCACTTCTGCCCTGTGACACGGCAGCAGGAAGTGCGGTCGTTGTTAATCCGGGCCCCGACCGATCCGGCATGATATTTTGTGATTTTGTTTGGGTCATAGTATTGGATTGGGTAACCGCTATCCAGACAACCTTTCTGGCATGGTAGGACCTCAAGCGACATAAGTCTCAGCCAGTATAGCTTGTTGGGTCATTGCGGTGTTCAAGCCCGACCACCACGTCAAGGTAGCAGCTTTCAGTCGGGAAGTAATGTTGACGTTAGGCGTAGAGTGTTGGGCAAAGAGGGAAAATCAATCGACGAGACAATAAAGTTACATAGATTGAGATGGCTAGGTGATGTGCTGCGCATGCCTAACCATCGCCTCCCCCGACGGGCATTACTAGCTGATATAGGTGCAGGTTGGAAAAGAGTAAGTGGTGGCCAAACAAAAACATGGCCTCATCAATCCATGAAATCCCTGACAGTTAAACTGAGTCAGGTAGGGAGATGCAGACTTCCGGGTTGGGACCCTCGGGACTCTAAGAATCAATGGGTGGAGACAATAGGTGACATGGCTCAAAATCGTTGTCAATGGCTTACGCAGATGTATTCAGTCTCTGTAATCTTTCATATTCCTTTCTATCATTACTCATTCTGTTTCACTCTTATACTTGTCAAAACTCTATTGATTCTCTTCACTCATTTTCTTGTCTACCTTTGTGTGGTATTTGGAACGTGGCAACTCGAACTGCTGCATTTCGGTACCAAGTTCTATGTTGAATCCAGGCAGACAGACAAACTTCTTTTGTTGTATTCAAAGACACTAGGATTGTTCTCTCAAATTGATTCCCATAGCAGCTTCAGCTATGTGTAAAAGGCGAGTTCGAATTCCGTTCTAGAGGTTCGATGGAATGCGATAGATGACTATGAAGGCACTTCTTCTTCTCGTTCACTTGGTTGGTGACCGCTTTCCTCAATCAAATGAGTCAGAATAGTACTTCTTTTAGATTTTTCCTAGCCTTTTCCGAACTATGGAGGAAGATGCTCAGTAATGCATTTGTTGAGCTGTCTAATTGTTCACCATATATAGTCAACTTTCTCCACAAGAGCAACTAAATTTGTAAATCCACATAGAAGTGGTACAGTTCACTGTCATTAGTTAAATCTATGTATATTAGAGTAAAGCCTGAAGAAGATCTAACTGGAAACAATATTGTTCGCTTACATGTCTTGTTCTAATATAGGCTATTTTGTCTAATTCAGTCTTTTAGATCCCTCAGCTGACTGTAAGAAAACGAACTGTCAGCAAGATATCCAAATTCTCTGGGTTTATGAAACTCCAAAACTAAGAGAACTGCATTCCAAGATCCTAACGTCTAAAACGTCTAACATTCAGGTTCGAATGCCGTTCAAAGGTTCGATGGAATGTGACCGATCACTTTGAAGGCACTACTTCTTCTGTCCTCTTGGTGACCGGTATCATCCATCAAATAGGCGAAAATAGAACTTCTTATAGATTTTACGTATGCTCAGTAATGTTGCGTTTGTTGAACTGTCTAATTATTCGCCCCATATAGCTTTCTCCTCAGGAACGGCTAAATTTGTAAATCCACATGGAAATGGCACAGCTTGGCAGCTTGTCTTTCGCTTGAGCAGTATTGTTCGCTTATATTTTTTGTCGTAGTATTAACAATTGTCTCTCTTAACGACTTCGACTGGTTTTTGATTGGTTAATAATTTTGAATGAGTCGTTTTTATTGACTAGGAATTCGACTCTTGTTCGTCATGGAACTTACTCTTTTATCAGTGAATAAACTTGATATGTAATAATAATAATAATAAGCCCGACCACCACGTCAAGGTAGCAGCTTTCGGTCGTGAAGTAATGTTGACGTTAGGCTGCTGCTGCTGGATTCAACATAGAACTTGGCACCGAAGTGCAGCAGTTCCAGTTGCCACGTTCCAAATAGCACACAAAAGTAGACAGGAAAATGACAGAAGAGAATCAATGGAAATTTAGATAAGTATAAGAGTGAAACAGAATGAGTAATGGTAGAAAGGAATATGAAGGTTAAAGAGACTGAATACATCTGCGCAAGCCATTGACAACGATTTCGAGCCATGTCACCTATTGTCTCCAGCCATTGATTCTTAGAGTCCCGAGGGTCCCAACCCGGAAGTCTGCATCTCCCTACCTGACTCAGTTTAACTGTCAGGGATTTCATGGATTGATGAGGCCAAGTTTTTGTTTGGCCACCACTTACTCTTTTCCAACCTGCACCTATATCAGCTAGTAATGCCCGTCGAGAGAGGGGAGACGATGGTTAGGCGTAGAGTGTTGGGCAAAGGGGGAAAATAAGTTGAAGAGGCTATAAAGTTACATAGATTGAGATGGCTAGGTGGCGTGCTCCGAATAAATCTGTTGAAGAAGCTGTGGCTTACACAGCGAAACGTTGAGAAAAATCTTGTTTTGATTTTCTTAACACGCTGGGATTAATTTAAATAATTTATAATGAGTCAATCTGACTCGGCGCTCAAATTATTCCAGGAAGTTCGTAACACCTACGGCCTGAAAACCTATAATAATAATGTGTCTGTTGATTTCAGATTCATATGGAATACTAGGCTTCCAGGAATCTCCTACTATTACTTTTGATGTTTGCCTTTCTCGATGGCAAATGTTACCTGACTGAAATAGGATGGATCAGCTTAGAAAAGAGCTACCTAGTGGTGATGGTCAAGCGAAAACATGACTTCATCAGTCAATAAAACTTACAGCAGGTAGTTGAAGCCAGCCACGTAGGGAGGTGTAGACTGCCAATCTCTCGTTGTGGTCCTCGGGATGCTTAAGATCAATGATGGCTGAAGACAATTAGTAATATGGCTCAAAATCATCGTTGTCAATGGCTGGCACATATGCATTCACTCTTTGTGATTTATCATATCCAATAGAATTCTATTGTTTTCCATATCACTATTCTTTTCGCCTCACAATTCTGTTTATTATCTCTCTTTACTCTCTTCTGTTGCTTTGTGTGCTACACAGAGGCAGAGTGGCAAGTTGAACTGGTGCAGATATCTGTGCAAAGTTCTATGTTGAAACCAATAAGTTAATCAGTTAGTCTACTGTGTGAAATTTCTATATTGTCCCAGTCCAATTGGTATCCTTAGTTGTCTACATACATTGATACGAAAGAATTATACGTCAGGTCTTTTTCTATGTACGATGGCGATGCCCACTTTCACCCAATATTGTAGTTATCACAATTGACGCAATTTATTTTTGCATATGGTGTGAATCTTGTCTTCCTTTTTGCTGTTGAATCAATCTTTTGATCTGGTAGTTTAATTCTAGTTTAGACGTTGTTTTTTTGTCTGTGAAACTGTTGTAACAACAGAAGACAAGGGCCAGGCAACAGACCGTTTATTAAGGAAAATCAACACATATTTATAGCTTTTCATGTACATTATTGTAGATTATTGTTAGTAGAAAATGCAGTCTTTTGATTGGTTGTTTCTCACAGAAAGTTAACCTTGCATCTCTTTGTGGCTGTGTCAGATATGCTAACTGCATCCACCTACTCAAAGCCTTCGTTCTCATTTTCTCACCACCAATATTGGGGACATAAACATTGACATCAGTTACTGTCTACCAACTTTGGCTAGCAGCCAGCTCTCACCACACTGTGATGTTATCCAGTTTTTCTGGAGACAGTTGACAGATATTTTGCCTCTTCTCAGGGTTATAGTTTACCTGAGGTGTGTATACACGATCGATGCCAATCTCTTCTTTGTTCCAGACGGTGTCACTCAGTTCTTCATTGAATTCCCAAGTGTTAGTACAAACCAAGTTTTCTTATGAGATGTCATCCAGGTAAAAACTGTATACCACGTCTTTTCTTAGCCCCAGTTATATTGTTCTCGGTGTCGTGTTCTTCAAATGCTTTCAGAATTCATGTATATGCGCATATCTCTGTCACCACTGACTTCTGCATATTTCTGCATATTGTGTATCACCACCTTTGTGTCCCATCTTAGAATCCCCGTTATCCAAAAGGATATTCAAATACAAAATCAAGTTTGAAATTCGGCACACGATTTATGCCATATCATCTCATCTCCATGTTTGTGCTTCTTTTGTTTGTTTGACTAATTTTCAATGTAGAGAACTCCTCTCTTGCAGAAAGTGCACCAGTTCACGTATATTGAAGATTTTCAATCTTTGGCATAGATTACAAAAAGTGATCGTTGGTTCTTAGTGTCTTGTGGACACCCGGCAGTTAGACAGTCGTGTACACTTCAGCAGTGAAAGTTTTCATGGATTGATTCCAGGTTTTAGTTGTCATCACCCTCACCCCGCCCCCGCCCAATTGTTTCCGTGTGTGCGTGCATAGCATGTGCCCTATTTATTTTTCTTCCCTTACCTAACTAACACTCTACGATTGGCTAACCTTGATATTACTCACTGTATTATACCATTTAAACATTGAAGATAGAACGTGAACATCTGTAGTTGAAGATAGCTAGCCCTCCTCCCTTCAGGTTCAGGTCTTCCGCCTTTAATGACCATTGTATCTGTATATTATGAGGCTAGTCTGGTTGGGTGGTTGGTTGGTTGTTCAACGTCATTTAGTTCTACTGAGAAGTCGTGTGACCAGAGGGGTCCCCAAAGTCAGGCGTGGGGACAGTTAATCGCCTGTGACTACTGACACAAGGACGAAGCAGCTGGCTGTCCAGTACTCCAATGTTGGTTTTCCAATGGTCCCACAACGTTGCATTGGTGTATAATCTAGTCCAGTCCCTTTAATGTAAGGTTGAAGTGGTGGTGGTGGTGGGGGGTTGCTAGAAAAAGCGACGGTATTAGATGAAGGCTTGGATTAAACAAGACGTCAAAGATGTTAAACCAATAGACATGAAGAAATCCATGATCCTGGAGAGGCGAATCAGAGGAAAGGCAGTGAAACCACGCACAAACAGCACCTAAAGAAAGAATTGTAAGAACAGCGAATAGGACGACACCCACCTGGTTAGTTTAAGATTAGGGTTAGGGCCCTAAATTTGCCTTTTATTGGGTTAGCTCATCGCTCAAAGCCATTTGTGCTTTTCCATCTGCTGTCGTTGGCTTAGCCAAAAGAGGCTTTTTGGTCAAGTTGCTTTTAGAGGTTGAGTTAGATACAAGGAGGAGGAATTCATATCCTGAACGAATTGGTTGTCAAATGACTCCTCTGCACTAGTATTTAGCCTGCTGCTTGTCCTTAAAGATAGAATATATAAGTTGTCTATTTTTAGATATTACTATTACCTTTCGTAACCTTTCTCCTTATGCATTTTATACAATCTTGTATATGGGAATAGCTGTTAGAATGAACTGAATGATGTGGGTATTTTATGTATCTACATATTTTCTATGCTTGTATATTATTATACTTGTGCCATTTCAGGTCAAAGTAAGGTTAAGTAGAAAGACATAGATAGATAGATAGATACATAGAAAACTGGAAGTATGCCACTAATCCAAGAAATCTTGAAATTATTGATGTAAATCATGTGAAATTATGCATATGTATGTGTGTGTGTGTGTGGCTCCATGTTTGTTTGCTTTTAAATCTGAGGTCTCTATCATACATAGCAAGCACTAACTTGTGTTGATTCAAGAATCTAGATTACAACACATGACAGACAATAACGCAGATAATGCATGTGTACATAATTGTTCGTGTGTACCCCACCTCCCTCCTCCGCCATCTTAACCTCCAGTTGTCACGTTTATTATTTTTGGTCACTTAACCTTACGTTTAATCTTTTCATATATGTAGATATGTTGTAATATATTAACCATGGTTGTTTACGGTTTGTGTCTCATGTTAATTGGCATAATAGCGAAGGCAGCTGTTGTCTGCAACCTGTTGGAAATGCTTTTCGTGACGCGCCAATTTCCTAACACAAATAAAAGAACTGATTGACTTAACATTTGTGTTGACTGCAAAAGATTTCCAAATTGAGTTCAGAGTGATGAAGGCTAGTCTAGCCTTTCTGACTCTGGTTTTGACACCTTCATCTGTACCGTCTGCCTGTAATTGAAACGATGCTTCCTAGCCAGATAAGTGAAGGAAGTAACTTCTGACGAATGTCTCTCGTTGCTGGTGATTGGTGCTGGTTGTTGTTGTTGTTGTTCTTTGGTTATCCTATTCACCTCCGTCTTCTATATGTTCACCTATAGTCCTGTCTTCGTTGCCAGCCTCTTCAGCCAGTTTGTTGATTTTCGCATGCAAGTCTTCTAGCTTGTAAGACATTAGACATAAATTATTCGCCTCGAAATCCAGATCTTCTAGAGTCTTCTTATCGGTCAGTTCAACGTATTCCGATCCTGTCTCTTCCTACTCCCTGTACACAGGCTGACGCATAATGCAGTCCACCTTAATTAAGAACATCATCGGTAATGTTGGGCAGCGTTGTCTTACTCCTGTATTCACTTTGAACGCCCCTCTGAGTTTTCCGTTGTGGATCGATCACCTGACACGTGGCATCGTCATATAACTGCTGAATGAGGTTGCTAAAGATTTGGGGTGCTACACGCCGTAGTGTTGAAGTAGTTTCCAAATTATTTCTCGGTCAACGCTGTCCGTCGAAGGCCTTTTCGAAGTCTATGAATTTGAGGTAGTGGTAGACGTTCGATGCTACGTTCCATGATAATCCGTAGAGTTGTAACTTAGTCAGCACACGATTTGCCTTTCCCGAATCCAGCTTGTTCTAGTTGGCAGAGTTCTGTATCCAGTGCATCCTTTATTCTCTCCAGGATGATGTGACTAAGTATTTTACTAGGTGCCTTTCCTGCCTTCCCAACATTTCGCAGTAGTGGCATGAGCATATCTGCTGCGATCTTTGGGTCCATTTTCAATTCTTTAGGGGAAATTCCTTCTGGTC